>JADRCD010233967.1:14892-29606 GCA_019843815.1 Montemys delectorum | reverse complement strand
GCTCTGTGTTCTCATCCTTTAAAAATGTTTCACAGTCCCCCTTTAGGGATGCAGTTGAGATTCTCGAATTGGGCGCCTCCTTGAGCACTCAGAAGATAAAGCTTTCATTTTTAAGCTTCGGCATCTGGAGTTTTCTTGGCTTAAACCTTGATGAACCCAACAAATGTGACCAGCTGCCTTGACTTCCCCTGCATGGTGGGCCAGACCTTCAACCATGAGGTGAAGTGAACCACCCTTCCTCCTCACGTTGCCCTAGCAGAGTCTTTTATCACAACAGAACAAAGCCCAAGACATCTCCCTATGTCTTGTGGATCAGGGTGTGAGCTCTCCACTGCTGCTCCAGCACCAGGCCTCCCTCCTGCCTGTTACCTTGCTCCCTGCGTGATGGTGATGGAGTCCTGTGCCTCTGGAGCTATCAAGGCCCCAAACCCTTCCTTGTAAAAATTTCATGGCATTGAACCACAGCAATAGGAAAGAAACTAACTCAGTTTGTTACTGGGAGGAACTTAAACTCATGGTCCTTCTTCCTCTGTCTCCCAAGAGCAGACGTTTCAGGCAGGCCTGTCCAACTAGCTTTTCTTTTCATTAAAATTTATGTTATTATTATTTTCATGTGTATGAGTGTTTGACTACATATAAGTATGTGTACCATGTTCGTGCCTGGTTTCTGAGGATGCCAGAGGGCCATGTCCAGACTGGAACTGGAGATCAACTGAACCCAGGTCCTTTGCAGGAGCAACAGGTGATCTCTGAAGTGTTAGAGCGTCTGTTCTCTCCCCTCCACTCAGAGTGTGTGTGTGCGTGTGTGCGTGTGCATGTGTGCACGTGTGTGTGTGCATGTGGATCTGTGGGTGTTTTCTCCCCTCCACTCAGAATGTGTGCGTGTGTGCGTGTGTGTGTGTGTGTGTGTGCGCGCGCGCACGTGTGCATGCGTGTGGATCTGTGGGTGTTTTCTCCCCTCCACTCAGAGTGTGTGTGTGTTTGTGTGTGCATGTGTGTGTGCACGTGTGTGCGTGTGTGTGCATGTGCATCTGTGGGTGTTCTCTCCCCTCCACTCAGGGGAGTGTGTGTGTGTGCGTGTGTGTGCATGTGTGTGCGTGTGTGTGTGCGTGTGTGTGCATGTGTGTGCGTGTGTGTGTGTGTGCATGTGCATCTGTGGGTGTTCTCTCCCCTCCACTCAGAGTGTGTGTGTGTGTGTGCGTGTGTGTGCATGTGTGTGCGTGTGTGTGTGCGTGTGTGTGCATGTGTGTGTGTGTGTGTGTACGCGTGTGCATCTGTGGGTGTTCTTTCCCCTCCACTCAGAGTGTGCATGTGTGTGTGTGTGTGTGCATGTGTGTGCATATGTGTGTATGCGTGTGCATCTGTGGGTGTTATCTCCCCTCCACTCAGTGTGTGTGTGTGTGTATGTGTGTGTGTGTGTGTTTCTGTCTCTGTCTTTCTGTCTCTCTGTGTATGTGTCTGTTTGTCTTTATGTCTCTGTCTCTACCTCTCTCTCTGTTTTTCTCTCTCATATTCCATAATGTTCTTCACTAGCTTATATTTTTGCACTTGGATTTTTTTTTTAAAGATTTACCTCTTATTTTAAAAAATATTTATTTTTATTTTATGTGCGAGTGTTTGCCTGCATGGACACTTGTGCACCACATGCATGCAGTGTGTGAAGAAGCCAGGAGGGGCATCAGGTTCCCTGGGACTGGAGGCTCTATGTAAATGCTGGAAATTAAACCTGTGTCCTTTAAAAGAGCAGGCAGTGTTCTGAACAGCTAAGCCGTCTCTCCAGCTCTTATTTGGCTTTTAACTATGTGTGTGTTGTGTTTATTATATGAGGGTTTGTACACGTCTGTGCAGGTACCTTCAGAGGCCAAAGACATTGGATACTTGGAACTGGAGTTCCAGAGGCTGTAGGAGACAAACCCGGGCCTTCTGGAAGGGCAAGCAGCATCTAAAGCACTGAGCCACCCATTTTCCAGGGAGACTTTTTATTTTTACCACCAAACAACTCTCTCTCTGCCCTCGATAATGGCTGGTGTTATTCTTAAGCTTCTTCTAGTTCTTTTACGTTTTTAAGGAACAAAGTCCCATGAAATAGTCATCATAAAATATTCAGATGGAGGCAGGGCTGAGTAGATGGCTAAGCAGTTAGCAGGACCCAGGGTTGGTTCCCAGCACCCATTTTAGATGGCTCACAACTACCCATAACTTCAGCTCCAAGGGCTCTCATGTTCCTAGCCTCCTCAGGCATCCCCAATATGACATGGGTGCACAGGCACACACACACACAAACACACAAACACACACACACACACACACACACACACACACATTTAAAATATCCAGGAGCCTCTGCGAATATATCTAAGTTAGTAGAGTGCTTGCCTGGGGACCTAGTGCTTGCTATGATAAATACTATGACTAAAAGCAACCTGAGAGGAAAGGGTCTATTTCAGCTTACAGTTTATAATTCATTACGAAGAGAAGTCAGGACAGGAACCTGGAGGCAGGAACTGCAGCAGAGGCCATGGAGGAGCGCTGCTTACTGGATTGCTCCTCATGGCTTGCTCAGTCAGCTTTCTTAGACATCTGTCTTAGTCAGTGCTGCTGTGAAAGATACCATGACCACAGCAACTCTTACAAAAGAAAGCATTTAATCGGGTTTGGCTTACGGTTTTAGAGATTTAGTTTAATATCATCATGTTGGGGAGCATGTCAGCGCTCAAGCAGACATAGTGCTGGAGATGTAGCTGAGAGTTCTACGCCCAGATTCACAGGCAGCATGAAGAGAGAGACATTGGATCTGGCTTGGGATTTTGAAACCTCAAGGACCACCCCCCAGTGAAACATTTCCTCAGTAATTCACATCTACTCTAATGAGGCCACACCTTCTAATCCTTCTCAAATAGTGCCACCCCCTAATGACTAAGCATTCAAATATTTGAGCTCATGGAAGTCATTCTTATTCAAAACCATCACAGTGTCTCAGAATCACCTGCTCAGAAGTGGCATTGATCCCAGTGGACTGGGTCCTCTCATATTAGTCAGCTGTGAGAACTGCCTCACTTACTAGATTTGAAGTACCCTCTTCCCAGATGACCCTGGCTTGTGTCAGTCTGACAAGATAGCTAACCACCACCATACCTAATATTCATGAAGTCTAGAATCCACGACCAAGCACGGCATAAGGTATGGTATCAGGGGCATAGTGGGGAGCACAGCCACTTTCCAAAACCTACGTAAGCAGGCATGGCATTATACACCTGATATCCTAGCACTTGGGAGACAGGAAGGAAGATCAGAAGTTCAAGGTGATCCTCAGCTAACCTGGGATACATGAGATCCTGTCTCAATGAATAAAATAATAAAATGTACTGGGGCCAGGTGCTTCTCAATGACAGGCACACCCCCCTGTTTTTATATAATTATTTTAAAAATCATATAAAATAATGAGTTTTAGATGATGCTTTCATTCATGTGAACTGTTGTTCTCATTTTCTATAATTAGCGTCATTTTCTATAATTATCTTCAAACTTATTTTCAGTCAGTTCCCTTGACACAGTTTCCAGAGAAGTGCTTGCCAGAGGCTGAACTTGATTTGACTTGAGAATCTACACATGGCTCCTATTCTTAAATTTTCTTTTAAAACATTTTATCACATTTGTGTGAGCATCTATGTGCATGCAAGTAAGCACACACATGTACCACAGAGTTCACATGACGGTCGGGTTACCCCTTGCACCACACATGAACCTCAGGGCTGGATCCCTGGTCACCAGGCTTTCTAGCAAGTCCCTTCATGGGTGAGTCATTTCGCTGTCTAGCTTTCACAAGATGACAATCCAAACAAGGCAAGTATCACATGACATCATAATCTTTCCATTTTTGAATATTCATTGGGAAAGTGCCAGGCACTGTGCTGGGTATGTGGAGGTGCAACTAAAAGGTGGTTTGTAACGTTAAGACGCATCGGACAATAAGAAATACATTCTGAGCGCCTGGCATGGTGACACACGCTTGTAATCCCAACTCCAGAAAGGAAACTAGGCTACATAGAAAGACAGGTGCAGTCTTCAAAAGAATCAGTCAGTTGATCTCTCAAGAGGCAACCAAAACATTTAAAAAAATTTTTTTTACTTTAAAGGTTTAATTTTTTAATTTTTTGAGAATTTCATGGAGTACTGTATTCACAGTATTTACTCCCCTCCCCTCCAACTTCTCAAGTTCATGTCTCTTCTTTACTTTTATTGTTGTTACACACATGTAACTTACTGAGTTCACTTAGTGTGGCTTGAATGCATTTGGATTTGATAACCCATCAGGCGTTGGGGATTGGTTCTAATGTATGTCCAAATGTTGAAGGTCCTTGTCCTCAATTGGTTTTTAACCAATCAATAAAGATGCCGTCAGCCAATGGCTGAGCAAAGGGAGACCCTTTGATTTAACCTGAGGGTGGGACCCTTTGTGAGGACGCAAAAGAGAGGAAGAGAGAAGAGATGAGACTTAGGAGCTGCAGGAGAGAAAGCCAACTAGCCATGTGAGAATTCAAGTGGGTGGCCACTGGTCACTTCTCCAACTGGCCTGGGGTAGCAGAAAGAGGATTAGAACTGCCCAGCCTTGAAATGAATCCTAGCACTTCAAAATTAGGCTAAGGTGTGTGTCTTTCATTGAGGATGAGAAGAATTTCTGGGCGGGTGGCTGGAAGCATGTGACCCACCACTCACCATAAATAGTATAGTCCAAACTCACCTCAACAACCAGGGAACTCATTCATGCACAGAACTGGTGCTTCCACCCATAGCAGCAGTTGTTTGCCTTAGGTGATATCTTACTGAACCAGTCATCATCATGGTTCATAGCTTTGCAGTTAGGTAGGATCACAGATTGATCCTCTCCTTTGGGTAGCTTGCATAACATTTTCAGAATGTTCATTGGAAAGGAAACTTCTAGGTCAGTTCCAGCTCAATTCCAGCAGCTCCCGTGTCCAGAATATTGTAGTGGCTATTCCCAGTTGTCAACTTGACTATATCTGGAATGAACTACAATCCAGAATTGGAAGGCTCACCAGTGATCCTAATCTGGAGGCTGAGAGATACAAGTTTCCGACCTGGATCTTGGCATGGAGATCTTGAGGCATAGTGGCTATGAATCCCTGAAGATTAAGACAGGGAGATCTCTGAGTTCAAGGTCATCTGGGATTAAAGGCATGGTGGCACACATCTTTAATCTGGGCTACATTTTCTGCTAGAGACCTACATAAGGATGTTGGAAGACTAATACAAATATGTAGTGTCTTCGACAATCTGGTCTTACTTTGGGTTGTTTTCTTAACTCTTTGTTTTCTGAGTTCTTTGTATATTCTAGATATTAATCCTCTGTCAGCTTTATGCAGCTAGCAAAGGTTCTCTCCCTCTCTGGGGCTCTCTCTTCTCTTCACTGCTCCCTGTGCTGTACAGGATCTTTAAGTTTTGTGAAGGCTCATTTGTCAGTTGTCATCCTTAATTCCTGAACAGACAGAGTCCTATTTATAAATTCATTTCCTACCCATGTTTTCTTCTAGAAGTCTTAGGGTTTCTAGTCAGGTTTCACATTAAAGTCTTCAATTCACTTAGAGTTGATTTTTGTGCAGAGTAATAGATATAGATATAATTTCATTTTTCTTCTAAATATGGACATGCCATTTTCCCAACACCATTTGTTGAAAATGCTTTTTTCCCCCAGTGTGCATTTTTGGCATCATTCATACACCAGTTGGTGAGCTACAGGTCTAATTCAGTATATGTCTAGCATGCACCAGGCCCTGGGTTTGATCTCGGGTATGGAGAAAACCTAACAAAAGTATATTTGAGTCAGGTGTGTTAGTTCATACTTGCAATTTCACTCCCACTGGAGGCCAGGAAGATTGCTGTAAGTCTGAGAGCAGTCAGGACACATCATAAGCCTGTGTGTCACAATTAAAAAAAAATGTGTATGGCTGTTTTGCCTGCAGGTATGAATGTGCATCTTATACATTCCTGGCACACACAGAAGTCAGAAGAGGGGTCTAGTCCCCTGGTGGTTGTAAGCCACTATGTGGGTGCTGGGAACTGGAGCCACGTCCCCTGACAGAGCAGTCAGTGCTCTTAACCTTTGAGTCATCTCTCTTGTCTTAATTTCTGTTCCTTAGTGCAATGGCCATGACCAGGGCTCCTCTTACAGAAGAAAGCACTTATATGGGGGTTTATTCACACTTTCAGAAGGTTAGTCTAGGACCATCATGGCAGGAAGTGTGGAAGGCAATGGGCAGGCATGAGGATGAGAGCCTGCATCCTGGTCTGCATTCAGGCAGAGAAAGACACTGGGCCTAACATGGGCTTTTGAATATTCAAAGCCCGCCCTCAGTGACACACTTCCTCCCACAAAGCCATGGTTCCTAATCCTTCCCGAACAGTTCCACTAATTTGGGAACCAAGCATTCAAAATGTTATGAGCCTATAGGGGCCTTCTCACTCAAATCACCATACCGCCCCCCCTTTAAAAATCATTTAATTAATTAATTACAATGACTCGTGTATCAGGAATGCTCTTGAGTGGTAGCAGCGAGTGATGCTTGTCAGGCACTGTGCTGTGTGGTCACATGCAGATGTCGGAGAAGCCTGTTGCTGGTCTTTTGACTTTACATACGAGGAACATGAGGTATGAAAGCTTGCAAACTCTCCCAACATCCAGGTTAACAGAAAAAAGGGAGGAAAAAGGAGAAAGGAAGGAAGGAAGGAAGGAAGGAAGGAAGGAGGAAGGATGGGAGGGAGGAAGGAAAGAAAGAAGGAAGAAGGAAGGAAGAGAGAGGGGGAGGGAGGAAGGAAAGAAGGAAGGAAGGAAGAAGGAAGGAAGAGAGAGAGGGAGGGAGGAAGGAAGGAAGGAAGGAAGGAAGGAAGGAAGGAAGGAAGTGAGAGGGGGAGGGAGGAAGGAAAGAAGGAAGGAAGGAAGGAAGGAAGGGAGGGAGGAAGGAAGGAAGGAAGGAAGGAAGTGAGAGCGGGGAGGAAGGAAGGAAGAAAGACAGAAAAGAAAGCTGGGGCTCTCTTACTCCTGCTTCCCTCCCTTGCCTCTTGCCCTCTTGCTCCTCCTCTCTCCTCATTCCCTTCCTCCCTCCCATGGCTGGCCCCTACTTCTCAACTCTCTCCTTCTCTCTGCCTTTCTCTGCTTCTGCTACCCTCTTAACTCCCCTCCCCATGCCCTAAATAAACTCTATTCTATACTTAAAAAAAAAAAAAAAGTTGAGGCTATTCGGAGATTGGTAGAAGGCAGAGCTGGGAAGGGAAGGGAAGGGTACCACAGTGACGGGCTTGACGGTGGTGATGCTGGAGGTTGGACAGTCAATAGTGAATCCTTAAAAATTGTTGCTGTTGTTTTGAGACAGAAAGGTCAGGAGTTCAAAGCCAGCCTGAGATACATGAGCTCCTATCTCAAAACAAAACAAACAAATCCCCAACATAATTTAAATTAAAATTAAATAAGTTTCTAGTCAGGTTTCACATTAAAGTCTTCAATTCACTTAGAGTTGATTTTTGTTCAGAGTAATAGATATAGATATAATTTCATTTTTCTTCTAAATATGGGCACCCTGTTTTCCCAAAACCATTTGTTGAAAATGCTGGGTGTTTTAGTTAGGGTTTCTATTCCTGCAACAAAACATCCTGACCAAAAGCAAGCTGGGAAGGAAAGGGCTAATTCAGCTTACACTTCCACACTGCTGTTCATCACTTAAGGAAGACAGGACAGGAACTCAACCAGGGCTCCCATCTGAAGGCCAGAGCTGATGCGGAGGCCAGGGAGGATGCTGCTTACTGGCTTGTTCAGCTTGCTTTCTTATAGAACTCAGAACCACCAGGCCAGAGATGGCTCCACCCACAATGGGCTGGGCCCTCCCACACTGGTCACTAATCAAGAAAAGGCCCTATAGCCCAATATAATAGAGGCATTTTCTCAAGTTTCCTTCCTTTCAAATAATTGTAGTTTGTGTCAAATTTGCATGAACTAGCCAGCATACTATGTTATGTATAATGGCGAATTGGGAACTCCCTGTATAGACCAGGCTGGCCTTAAACTCCTAGAAAGCCACTTGCCTCTGCTTCCCAGGTGCTAAGAATAAAGGTGAACATTACCATGCTCAGCCATTAAAAGGGCTGACAAGATGACTCATTGTGTAAAAGCAATTGCTGGGGAGCCTGAGTTTCATCCTTAGGACTCCAAGTTGGCCTGTGATCTCCACACACGTTCCTTGGTACATAACCCTCTCCCCTCCCTGCTCCTGGTACACACATAAACAAACAAATAAATGTAATAATTTTGAATGGGCTTAATAAAAAGACAACTCAGATGTGGTGGTACAGTCCTGTAATACTACCACTTGGAAATAGAGACAGAAAGGTCAGGAGTTCAAAGCCAACCTGAGATATATGAGATCTTATCTCAAAACAAAATAAACAAATCCCCAACATAAATTAAAATTAAATAGAAAAAAGGGAAAATATTGCTGGCTGCCATGTGCAAACTTGTAATCTTAGCATTTAAGAGGCAAAGGCAAAAGAATTGGCATGAGTTTGAGGCCATCTCAGGGTACCTGTCAAGTCCACCAGCAACTGGGCTACATATTGAGAACCTGTTTCAAACCCAAGGAATAAAAAAGTAACATGTAAATCACAGACAAATAAGTTTATAAGAGGGGACTTCCTGTAAGGTTACTCTGAAGACCCGATAAGATGCTACAGAGAGGCCCAAAGTAAACCATGGCATGTGATAACAGGAAAGAGGGACAGCCAAATGGACACCCTAGAAAAATTGTCCCACTCCATGTGACACTAGGAAGAGCCAGGGTATGAAGTCGGGAGGGATTCTCAGAAGAATGGCTCCAGGAAGACACAACTAAATCCAGAAGCCTCATGAGAACCAGGTAGGGTAGTTAGTTGGTCCTACATAATTTAAGGGGCTGAGAGGATTGCCACAAGTTGAAGTCATTCGAAACCTAAGTAAAAAACAAAACAAAAACAAAAACCAAACCAAACAAAAATCAGTGGGCAACGCGTGAAACCCGCAGCCCAGGATAGAAGAAGCCGGAAAATGGCTGGCATCATCTTCCCTTGTCTTAGGCATGACCCATTCTGAGGGCGACTTTGGGTTGGCCTGCCACTGCTGTGTTCTAAAAGCACTTCCGCCTGACGGTCAACTTCAATTCTTAAGTTTCGCAACCCAGTGTAAGCCTGGAAAATTCATGGACTGCTCACCATCGTGAATAATGATTACAAAGTGACTTCTGAGTAGGGATTGTGACTCAGCCAGGCTCACCTCAGTCCCCTCTCGGACTTTCAAGGGTCCACGTAAATCCTGCCAACACTGCATGCCAATCACTGCTCAGTCTCAGTCACACCTCAGATTTGTGGCGATGACAAAGTGTGAGAGTCTGGCAGGGTGGGTCACATGCGCGTTTAGCTCCACCTTTTCCTGCCAGCAACCTTCAGGCCTTCCAGCTGTCTGCCTACGTTGGTATTAAAAGCAGCCACACCCCTGCAGTAAAGCACGTCCCACCAGCTGGCGGAGGGGAGGGAGACGTGAGGAACTACACACCGGACTTTGCCAGGAGGGGAAAGAGCAGGTGCTGGCCAAGAAGTGTTGCAATTCAGGAAATTTCTGGCCTTGGGCAAGCTGCCGACATCCCCTGCAGTGCAGTAGCCTAGCTTCTGGTTTGTTTAACTCACACTGGAAAGATGTAACGAGTGACCCAATTCTTTCCCAGTGGACTTTCTTTCTTCCGTGTGACCTCAGAGGATTCTTGACAACTAAAAATCACTACTCTCTGCCACTATAGCTTCACGTTGACTTTAAATTTCAAATATGTCATTTCAAGATTCCAGTTTGGGTGCAGTCAGTCTCTCTCTCTCTCTCTCTCTCTCTCTCTCTCTCTCTCTCTCTCCCTCCCTCCCTTCCTCCCTCTCTCTTTCTCTCTCCCCCCATCTCTTCCTTATTCTTTTCCCTCCTTCCTGTTTTTCTTTTTAAGCAGAGTTGGCCTTTATTAAGAAATTTAGTTAACCATTGTAGCACATGCCTATAATCCCAATGCTCAGGAGGAAGGTCAGGAATTCAACATTATTATCTGCTACAAAGGAATCTTGAGACCGCCTGGACAACCTGGGGGGGGGGGCAGGGGAAGAGGAGGAGAGAGAAGAAGAGGAGAAGGGGAGGAGGAGGGGGGGAAGAGAGAGGAGGAGAAGGGGAGGAAGAGGGGGGGAGGAGGAGGAGGAGGAGGAGGAGGAGGAGAAGGAGGGAGAGAAGAAGGAGGGGAGGAGGAGGAAGGGGAGGAGGAGGAAGAAATAAAAAGTGAAAGAAAAAAAAAAGACACCAAACAAAGAAAAACCAAACCAAACAAACAAGCAAACAAAACAGGGTGGGCTGGATAGTGCCTGTATTAGTCAGGGTTTGTATTCTTGCACAAAACATCATGACCAAGAAACAAGTTGGGGAGGAAAGGGTTTATTCAGCTTACACTTCCACATTGCTGTTCACCAAAGAAAGCCAAGACAGGAACTCATAAAGGGCAGGAACTCAGAGGCAGGAACTGATGCAGAGGCCATTGAGGGGTACTGGCTTGCTTTCCCTGGCTTGCTCAGTTATAGAACGACCAACCCAGGGATGGCATCACCCAGAATGGGCTAGGCCCTCCCCCTTGATCACTAATTAAGAAAATGCCTTACAGCTGGATCTCATGGAGGCACTTCCTCAAGGGAGGCTCCTTGCTGTGATAACTCCAGCTGTGTCAAGTTGACACACAAAACCAGCCAGTACACTCACCCACCCACACACCCACTCCCCTGTTTAAAAATTTTAAATGAGCTTAAAGAAAGGAGTGTACACACCCAGGTGTGGTTACAGGCTTCTCAGGACTGAGTCAGCATTTTGTTGCTGCTGATGTTTTATTTGGGGAGCAGGGAATGGGGTGGGGGAATTTTATTGTTGTCGTTTTAAAGATTTACTTTTAATTATGTGTGAATCTGTGTGTGGGTATGGGCAGGTACCTGCAGAGACCAGAAAAGGGTGTCAGATACCCTGGAACTGCTGGAGTTAGAGGTGGTTATGAGCTGCCCAAAATAGATGCTAGGAACCAAACTAAGGTCCTCTGTAACAGCAGCTCAGGCCCTGACCTTGAGTGGAGAGATCAGACAGGTTTAGAACAGAGGTCTTTGGCAAAAAGCTTACTAACGTCTCTTCCTTTCACTATCTCTTCCATGGAAAGGGAATCATAACTACATTTTGTCACAAAAATGTTTGTCATAAAAATATGGAGCAAATTAAATAAGAATTTAGTAATCCTTTGGGGTTTGTGTTTTATTGTTTTGTTTTGAAATTGGGTCTCAATATGTAGCTCAGGCTGGCTTTGAACTTGAAATCCTCCTGCCTTAGCCTCTCAGATGCTGGAAACACAGGTGTGCAGGGCCATTCCTAAAGCATAAAGACTGTGTTATTTCGTGTGTGTGTGTGTGTGTGTGTGTGTGTGTGTGTGAGTGTGCACGCACACATGCATGTGTGCCTGTGTGCCTGTGTGCCTGTGTGTGTGTGCACACTACAGGAGGTGTGGAGGCCAGGGGACATTTCTGGGTATCAATCCTTGCCTTTTACCTTTAGGCAGGATCTCTCCTTTGTTGTTTGCTGCAGCATAAGACAGGCTGGCTGGCTGGGAGTGTCTGGGGTCTCCTACCTTCACTTCTCACCTCGGAAGGAATCTTATGATCATAAGCACTGCCTGCCTAGGAGGCTTTATCTGTGTTCTGGGGATCCCAAGTCCTGTCTTCACACTGCTCACGAAGCCTTTACCCACAAAGCCAATTCTCTGGTCCCAATTAATTTTCCTTTTTTTTTTTTTTTTTTTTGGCATTGCTGGGGATTGAAACCCTGTTGTATTAATTATTTAATCTCAGTCCGGGGTTTCTGCACCACCTTTGATCATTCAGTTCCTAGACAAAAGATACAAAACTTTGTATTTATACAAAGCCTTTCAAGCAGTAGACCTGGGCAGATAGCTCCCCTCTTTATTATTATTATATTATATGTCTACCTCCCTGCCAGTAACCCTGAGATATGACTACCCATGCTCCATCTGGGCTGCTCTTAACACCAACTGGCCAGCCCTCATGGCCATGTTTTCACAACTCACCTACCCATGGCGTCTCCTCCTCTCTCCATCTTTTCTCTTTTCCCTCGTGGTCTCTTCAGACCCCGAAGCCCAGGAACCAAAACCACACCTACTTCTCTTCTGCCCAGCTGTAGGCTGTCGGCATATTTATTCAACCAGTAGTTCTAAATTAAGGAGCAAGGTCACATAGCAGTACTTGATATATATGGGAGGCATTTGTGCCCAAAAGTACACAGGCCTAAGACAGCGATTTCAGAAACTGGCTTAGGGTAGCTCCCCTCCCTCCCAGGTCTGTGCAAGAGACAGACACGTTGATAATAGAGCACAGACAAGCATTCGCCTGTAAACCCAGCACATGAGGCAGAGGCTGGAAGATCAAAGTAAGTCTGGTTTACACACTGAATTCCAAGTCAGCCAGAGCTACAGGAGCTAGGCATGGTGGCACACACCTTTAATCCCAAAAGTCAGGGCAGAGACCGGTGAATCTTCATGAACTGAAGGCCAGCCAAGCCTACATAGCATGTTCCAGGATAGCCAGGCCTGTATGAGCCAGGTCTCAAAAATCCAAAACCCAAAGTACCACCACCCGTCAAAAAGATGGAAACAAAACAAGGGGCTGGGGTGAAGACCCAACAGTCAAGAGCCCTAGCTGCTGTTGCCAAAAGACCTGAATTCAGTTCCCAGTGGCACACTGCCTGTCACAGCCGTTCCACAGGATCGGTGCCCTCTTCTGGTTCCTTGGCACCCCCTGTTTTAACCCCAGCCTCTTAAAATTAGGCTAGAATGCTGGTTTCTCACTCAACTTCCAGCTTGTGCTTAAATTGTGCAAGCACTCAGTGCTGCACAGAACCACGACCATCTGGAGCTCCTCCTGCCCTGGAGGTAAATTCCTGACAGGGTGAGAGAGGAACGGTCTTTCTTGAAGGGCGAAGATTTGGTATCCTAACAAATGGATGAGGTGGAAAATGTCACTAGGAAGCTAGTCATCCGAGCAGGCTTGGGGGATGTTGGGGCAGGACCTCTCCATGGTCAACAGTCTATGAAATAAAGGTTACTAAGGGATGATCAGAGAAAGTCAGACCTGAGTCATCTTCTGAGTGTATGGATGGGAAAAGCAGCCTCCAGACTGACCCAATCTCCGGAGCTACCTGAAAAATTATTACTAGATAGCCATTTGATCCAGGCCCCATGAAGCGCTGAACCTCATGAGACTGCTGTGTAGCCAAAGGCCTTCTGGTACAACACATCACGAGTCTCTGAGGAGCTTCACTGAGCTCCTTTCTGTAAAAGCCAAACAGAGTGATCAATCACTTGGAGGGACTCTGACTTGAAAGGAAGGTTTTTGTTCTCATGAGAAGAGAAACTAGTACGGACTCTGTCTGGTATGTTGGTTGGGGCAGTGCGGTCTTTGGCCATTGTCCCCTGTTGTCTTTGAAAGTGTATTGTGTGTGCTTTTCAGTGACCTTTGCCTGTCTTCCCTCAACATTCTGTGTCTGAGTTCTTTCCAGGGATTACAAGGGATTGGGGGAGGGGACGAGAGAGATTCCAGTAGCAAACAAAAATCACATCACGTATTATCAGTAAGCGGAGCAGACAGATTAAAGATGTGTTAAGTATGGGGCAGTGCAGCTCACTGGTACTCGACCTGCGTGAGATCCTGGCTATCAGCTCCTCCCCTGCCCCACCCCCACATACAAGTTAAACTCAACCAATCTACCTCAGTGCCAGGGTTTACACTGGACAAAGAAAACAGGCAAGGAAGGTCGACCTGCTCTCGGGTGTCCTGGGAGGAGCCAGTCCTCAGCCTCAGAGGAGCGTCGGCTCAGTACGTAGACAGTTCAGCCTTTGTCCTTGGAAGCTGCTGAGGCTTTCTACTGAAAGTTAAGGAAAGGACTGTGGCTACTGCATTCGAGACTGATGGGATAGAGTTTGCATTACTACTCAACATGACCACTTAAGTGTCTTGGGCCCAAGGCCGGAGAGATGGGCCGGCTCAGTGGTTAAGAGCACTTGCTGCTCTTCCAGAGGACTTGAGCTTCATTCTAGAACCCATATCAGGAGTAAAATATAAAAATAAAATCTTTTTTTTTTTTTTTTTTTAAAGCGTCCTGGGAGCATGCATGCCGTGCTTAAACCAGAAGCTCAAGTGTGCTACAGTGTTTAGTATACATGAAGTTTCAGTGAGTGAACATTTATAAAATGGCGGTGCGTGTCTTTAATCTCAACACTCAGAACATGGAGGAAGGCAGATCTCTGCAAATTTAAGGGCAGCCTGCTCTACAAAGCAAGTTCCAGGCTAGTCTACCCAGAGCTACGCAGTGAGATCTTGTTTCAAAACAAAAGGAAGGAAGGAAGAAAGAAAGGAAGGGAGGGAGGGAGGGAGGAAGGGAAGGAGGAAGGGAGGGAGGAAGGAAGGAAGGGAAAAAAGAAGGGAGGGAGGGAGGAAGGAAGGAAGGGAGGGAGGAAGGAAGGAAGGGAGGGAGGGAGGAAGGAAGGGAGGGAGGGAGGGAGGAAGGAAGGAAGGAAGGAAGGGAGGAAGGGAGGAAGGGAGGGAGGAAGGGA
>JADRCD010233967.1:0-14792 GCA_019843815.1 Montemys delectorum | reverse complement strand
AGGAAGGAAGGAAGGAAGGAAGGAAGGAAGGAAGGAAGGGAGGAAGGGAGGAAGGGAGGGAGGAAGGGAGGGAGGAAGGACCCATTCTGGGGTTATTATTGAGCGTGTAGGAAATACATGCATGCACTTTTCCTCCATTACCCCCTTGATTAACCTGTTCATGCAAAGCTGGTTCCCCAAAGTCTTGTAAGAGAAAATACAAGTGAAGCTTTTTCATTAGTTTTGAAGACTCTTTGTTTACTCTCCCATCCTATTACCACCCCCATGGTAAGGGCACCAAGTGCATGCTTGGTGCCCTTAGAGCTCAGAAAAGGGCATCGGGTCCTCTGGAATCGGAATGACAGATAGTTGTGAGCCACCATGTGGATGCTGAGAACCGGGCCCAGGTCCTCTGCAAGAACAGCAGCTGCTCCAAACCACTCAGCCATCTCTCCAAACTTGCCCCACCCCTACCCAAACCCTTTTAAAGACATTTACTTGTTTGCTTTTCTTTTCTTTCTTTCCTTTTCTTCTTTCTTTCTCTAAGATAAAGACTCGATATATGGATTTGGCTAGAATAGAACTCACCCTGTAACCCAGGCTAGCTTTGAACTCATGAGCAATCCTCCTTACCTCAACTTCTCAAGAGTTAGGATTGTTTTTAAAATTACAGAGTCTCATATAATCCAGGCAGGCCTTGATTTCACTAGGAGACTAAGGATGGCCTTGAATTCCTAGCCTTCTTCCCAAATAGTGAGATTATACATGTTGGCTACTTGGTTAAGATCTGGAACTATATTTTTAAATTTATTTTTATCATTTTAATTATGTACATGTGTGTGTGCCTGCATAGGACTGAGGTGGCTGCCTAAGGAGGCCAACAACGCCAAATACCCCTAGAACTTGAGTCACAACCTCTTGTGAGCTGCTTGATGTGGGTGCTAGGAACTGAACTTGAGTTTTCTTTATTTTCTTTTATGAATATGAGGGTTTTGCCTAAATGTATATCTGTGCATCCTGTGCATGTCTGGTGCCGGCAGAGGCCAAAAGAGAGTGTCAGATCCTCAGGAACTCCAGTTAAGAATGGTTGTGAGCTGCCATGTGGGTGGATTCTGGGAATGAAACCCAGATCTTCTGAAGAGCAGCCAAGGCTCTCAACTTCTGAGCTTCATCTCTGAGTCTTTTTTTTTTTTTTTTTTTTTAAAGAACTACAACTGCTCTTAACCAGTGAGGCACCTCTCCAGTTTCTTGGAGTATATTTTTAAAGGTTTTTTTTTTTAAATTTATTTTATGGGTATGAGTACACTGTAGCTGTACAGATGGCCATGAGCCATCATGTGTGTGGGTGCTGTTGAACTCTGGACCTCTGCCCGCCCCACTCGCTCCAGCGTAATTTACTGCAGCTGTCTTCAGATGCACCAGAAGAGGGCGTCAGATGTCATTACGGGTGGTTGTGAGCCACCATGTGGTTGCTGGAATCTGAACTCAGGACCTTTGGAAGAGCAGTCAGTGCTCTTACCTGCTGAGCCATCTCGCCAGCCTGGAGTATATTTTTAGATAACATGTTTAAAATACCTCATCCACCAGTGGGGATTAACTAAAGTAACAAAGCATCCTAAAGAATGTATTATATTGTGATTCCGTTTTCTGCTCCGTCCCTCGGGGTGTTCAGGCACCGCTGTACACCAGGCAGGGAGGATGGCGCCAGAATGGGTGGGGGTTGGGGGGCATAGACTTCTCTGAAGATTTCAGTGTGACAGCTCCTTTCTCTGAAGATTTCAGTGTGACAGCTCCTATAGAAAACAGCAGCTCTCTTGGACAATAGTCAACGAAACAGCGTGTGTTCGCTCATACACTTAATTCGGGGTGAATCAAGAGCGACATCCATGAACCTTGGAGCGGACGGGTGACGTTTCATCCCTAGGCTTAAGCTTCTGGAATACTTCCTTTGCATGGAGAACCATTCTAGGGATTTGAACCTGTAACTTGGCCAAAGACTGTGCGACCTTCCTCAGCTAGAAGATTGGGGATCACCAACCAGATCAGGCGGAGAAGAGGAAGTTCCACTAAGAAAAGGGACTCTTCCATTTTGCACTGAACTCAGGAAGGCTGTCCAGACACGGTAAACTAACTACAACCTTAGTGACGTGCAATATTATATGTATATCTATTTCTGTTTTCGTTGTTCATTTGGTGGTAAGGATCAAATCCAGGACCTTGACCATACTAAAAATGCACTCCATTGGCTAGCCATTCCCTCAGGTAAAGATGCGGTGTCTTTGGCCCGTCAGTACCCAGAATCCCTTACACAGACATCTACGTGTATGCGCACATCGCCTTCCCACTCTTCCTAGTGCCAGTATGTCATAGATTTACCATCTCTCGACATCCGTTTCTTGTACTTATGTTTTTCTTTCAAATTAGTAAGTGTGGCTGGAGATGTAATTCAGTTGGTAGCGTGTTGGCCTAGCTTGTGTGAGGGCCTGGGTATGGTCCCTAGTGCTGCCTGAGGCAGTTGTGTCAGGAGAGCATGCCTCTAATCCTAGCTTGGAGGTGGAGAGGGAAAGATCTGGAACCTTCCAAAGGGATCCTCAGCTAGACTAGTAAGTTTGAGGTCAATCTGGGGTACGTGAGACCCTGTCTTAAATATTAATAATTTCCCTGCTCCTTTTCCTTGATTTTACTTTTCATCGGTCCATCATTTCTTTATCCTAGAACTCTCTGACAGAAGAATACAACTCCTCTCAAGTCTTTCAAACATATTACAGATTAATCTTTTGCTTTGAAACCCTACCTGTTGCGTGTAATATTTAAAAACAACATGCGCTATCTCTGGCTAGGCACGGGCCAGCCGCCGTCTCAGTCTGTTCCCAGCCTGGTTTGAGACTGCATATTTTCCCTTGCCAAGACCTCTCCAGATCTCTGAGATAGTTTTTTTCCTTCCTGCTGCGGGCTGCTGCCAAAGCACTCAGCACTCCCAGATTTCCGCGCGGCTAGCTCGGGTGTACTCTTACAAACCCACGCTCTGCCATGGTTACCTTGCCCTGGAACTCAGTTGAATCGCTGCGAGATGGAAAACACCAGACAATCTTAGTTTAGAATCAACAGATAACGCAATTGCTGGGCGCAGAATCTAGCATCCTAAATTCACCAACTATTCTATGTTAGAAATCTTCCAGTGGCAGATCCTGGTGGATTCGGCCACCTGAACTTACAGCCCCCAGCTTACATCTTGGTTGCCTTGTTCCCGCAATCCAAAAGGAAGTCCCCTCCTCCGGCACTCCCTCTTCCTCTCCTGGACCCGGAAGGGCCAACAATTGGCTTCTTGGCTTCTTTATTATTTAATCAATTAGGGGGAATTCTGCTACACTTACCCTTGCAACCCTCAGTTCTGCTGCAGTCTGACCTAGTTGCTCTCCAGACCATCTGCACAACCTTTACTCTAAGATCACCTCTCAATGTCTTACCCATAATTCTTTGCACTCATTTCCTGAAAGAAACATCATCCTTTCTCTTTCTGGGTCGGTCTCTGCAAAGAAGAGCTTCCTAAGAAGAACTGAATGAGAGCAAAGTTCTTAGGCTTTCTGTATTTGAGAACGTTTGACTCTGCCCCTAAGTTTGGGAGAAGCACTTCTCTATGTTGGCATTCACTTCCCTTTGGAACGTCGAAGTCATTTTGGGTTTGTCTTCTAACTTCCCAGTTCAGTGATGATGCTACCCAGGTTTTAACGCTTCGTGTGAGAGCTGTTTCTCTCTGGAAGGGCGTTAATGTTCATCTCTTTTCTGAACATTGTGTTTCTCGGTGTAGGAATATTTCCGAGTGAGCTGAACA
Source organism: Montemys delectorum (assembly GCA_019843815.1). Lineage (NCBI taxonomy): Eukaryota > Metazoa > Chordata > Mammalia > Rodentia > Muridae > Montemys > Montemys delectorum. The sequence goes on along the minus strand of JADRCD010233967.1, from coordinate 10,981 downwards.
ACGTTATATGTCTTCAGCCTAGAGATTCGTGTTCCTCAGGCACTACACTCAAGATCCGCTGAGATAATTCATTAGAGTGCATTACAGCTAGGATCCTGAATGTCCCCCCAGAGACCTGTGTGTTGAAGGCTTGGGCCTCAGCCTGTGGTGCTATTGGGAAGTGGAATCTCTAGGGGTAGGGCCCTAGTTGAAAGAAGGTAGATGATGGGAGCACGCTCTTAAGAAGGTAATGGCCCCTGCCCTCCCTCCTGCTTCTGCCGACATGTCCTCTTGCTCCGATGCCTTGTGCCACCACAGGTGATCAGGGACTGAAACCATGAGCCAAATGAACCTTTCTTCTGTACAGGTGTGTTTTCTCTAAGCATATGTTTTGTCACAGTGACAAGGAGCTCCTGCTTCTGTTTCCATGCCTTACACATTCCTCTTGTTACTCTTCAGCCCTCAGTGAGCCAGCTAGGCATGCTAGAGTATACTTATAGTGACAGCAACTGGGAGGCTGGGGCAAGAGGATCATGAGTTTGAGGCCAGCTTGGACTATATAGTAAATTCTAGACCAGCTGGGGCTACATAAGGAGACCTGTCTTTTAAAAAATGAGAGAGAGGGAGAGAGAGAGAGACAGACAGAAGGGAGAGACAGACAGACTCTGATTGTAGACTTTGTGTAGAAAGCATGAATTATTAACCTAGTGGAAGTCACAAAGGGATGAATAGTTTAACTAGGCTTAGAGAACCAGGACATGGTGACTCAGAGAACATTGTAATTAAAGGACAGGAGAGCTAAAGGAAAGATAGTCAGGTACGGTGGTGTGCCCGTAATGCCAGCCCTTGGAGGGCTGACGCTGGAGGATTACGCATTCCAGGGGCAACCTGAGCTAGACTCTGTTTCAAAAACCATAGGTAGGTAATAGATATAGATCTGATCATAGTGAGATCTCGTATCAAAGAAGAAAATATTAGCATCAATATTTAATCACCTTATGCACCTGAACAGGTTATGAATAACTGTAACATGCTAACTTGCTAGTTAAGCTAAACTCCAGTTGTTCTCTCCTGAATCTCAGAGTGATAATTACATCTTTTTAGATCCTTGCATTGATAGCAATAAGTTGTCACCGATACCGAAACTTGACTAGGCAGAATACCAACATGAGTAGTTCCTTCCAAGTCTCTCGAAAGAGGTTTCATTTGGCCGTTAGCTCTATAAGCGACTTTGTTGATCTCTCTGTGTCCGGTTGGATTTATGTTGTTGTTTGAGACAGGGTTTCATACAACCCAGGCTGGTACTGAACTCATCATGTAGCCAAGGATGACCTAGAACTCGGGATTCTCCTGCTTTTGTCTCCCAAGTAGCTAGGATTACGGGCATGTGCCATAGTATCCAGCTCTTGTGTGTGTGTGTGTTTTTTTTTTAATGATATAATAGAAAATTTATTAATTTACTAGTTTAATTTGCATTTATTGCAATTGGTGGGGGAGGGGTCTCTATGCCAGGCTGCAACTGCGTAGGTCAGAGAGCAACTCTGTGGCATGGTTTGTCTCCTTCTCCCTTTACATGCTTTGCCAGGGATCGAACTTAAGTTGTTAGGGTTGCAGCCGCAGGCAGCAGGCACCTTCAACCACTGAGCTATCTTGCTGGCCCTGGCTTTATTTTCTGAGTTACTTTTCTCCAAGGTTTTAGCTAATTAGGAAAAAAGATTGAACTGAATATTCTAAGACCAGGAAAATAAACAAGATTGGCCGGGCGTGTTATAATCCATTTTCCTTAGTTAACTTGCTTAAATTTTTTTCTGTGGCAGTAGAGATTTGAGTGCAGGCAACTACTTTACTACTTAAATCAGTGGTTCTCAAGCTCCCTAATGCTTCGGTCCTTTAATGTAGTTCCTCATGTTGTGGTGATCCCAGTCATAAAATTATCTTTGTTGCTACTTCATAAACTGTAACTTTGTTAGTTATGAATCGAATGTAAATATCTGTGTTTTCCAATGATCTCAGGTGACCCCTGTGAAAGGGCTGTTTCACTCACGCGCACACACGCGCACATGTGCACACACACACCACACACTCCCACCAAAGGGGTTGCTACCCATAGGGTGAGTGCTCCTGACTTAAATCCTCAGCCAAAGTTTCATGTGTTTGAAACAGGTTCTCGTATAGTACAAGCTGGCTGTAAACTTGCTGCTAGTTGAAACTGACTATAAACTCTTGACAGAAAGTTCAGGGATCCAGTAATTGTTCAGTCCACAAGGCTGGATTGTCTCTGTTGCTCTTCGGTAGACACTGGCATCTTAAGACGTATGCCCCAATGCCAGTGAAGGAATGAACTTGCTCGCAAGGTAAGAGCAAGCAGGCAAAGAGCGAAAGCTCCTTCTTCCGCTAGGCTTCCTTGTCAACTTGACTTCATCTGGAAGGCACTAAAATGCAAAAATGGAGGCACACCTGTGAGGGATCTAGCCTACGGCTTGCTCTTCTTCACCAGCTGTGGCTTGGCCACTTGCTCTAAGCACAGGTTGCTGAATCAAGTTCAGCTCACAGGCTGGAAGACTTGCTGGCTGACTTTCATTTCTGCTTTTTGGAAATGGCGTGATTCTGGACTTGGAACTCTATGTGCAGATCGGCGGCTTAGTCTCAAACTTTCGGCGCACCCCCTGCCTTTGCCTCCAAAGGACTACACAGAGCCACCGCGCTTATCAAAGATGTGAATCAAAGGCTTGGTAAGATCTTTTCCAGTTTTGGATCTCTGATTCCATTCATCCGATGGACATGACCACCTACCATGAACTGTTACAAACATAAAAATCAGTAAAGTCTACAGAAATGATGCAGCCCGGCAATTAGTCATGATGAAATGTAAATACTTATATAAAGTTATCACTCTGTATAGTCGGCATGATCGACTTTGCTAGCAGTAATACAATGTTTTGGGTACTGGTTGCTGCTACCTAGTTTAAGAATTATTGGGAGCAGGCCTGCAAGGCCAAGAGAGGAGTACGGCTAAGGCTTTCTAAAACTGTCAGTCACCAGTCAGCCAGGGATGATACTCAGACCCTAAAGCCAGCATTTGGGAGGTAGAGACAGCAAGGTCAAGGGTTCAAGGTCATACTTGGCTATGTATTGAGTTCCAAGCTAGCTAGACCCTCAAAGAACTAAAATAAAATAAAAAAAAAAAAACCCAATAACATAGTACGGTAGATAATACAGGAAATAATCATCACAGCTGTGCTTTGTGGTGGGTTTTTTTTTTTTTTTTTTTTTTTAGTTTTTGTCATTTTGGATTTTTTTTTCAAGACACTATGTAGCTCTAGATGTCCTAGAACTCACTGTTGGTCAGGCTGGCCTCGAACTCTCAGAGATGTATCTGCCTCTGCGTCTCCTGAGTACTGGGATTAAAGTCATGTGCCACTAAGCCATCTGTGCTCCTAAGGGAGAAAGCGCCTGTCTCAGCACTGAGGCCAGAGCCTTTCCAGCATGATGGCTCACACTTTTAACCCCACCACTGGGGAGGCAAAGGCAGGAAGCTCTCCATGAGTTCAAGGCTAGTTTGGTTTACATTGTGAATTCCAGGCCAGGGAAGGCTATATAGCAAGACTCTGTATAGAATTACATTTTTTTGGTTTTTACTTATTACTAGAAATTTTAAGGAGTCCCTTTTGGGGTGTCACACAATACCAAGGAAATTGAAGTCCTCGCTCAGGGTTCTTTGCCTCAATAAGATAATTTAGAACAGAAGCTTGAGAATGAGTTTATTAGAGTTTTGTTTTTTCCAAAGACTGTAAGCAGGCTTGGTGTAAATCCCAACAGCTGCCTAGAGAGAAAAGAGAAAAGAAGGAGAGAAAAATGTCTTTTTGTAAGCAGCCACAGAGCAGAAAGAGGTAGACAGCTTCAGAGGAGAGTGAACTCCCAGAGTGTCTGGGAAAGCATGCCTGTGGCCAGTATCTAAAATAAAAGAGACGAAAAAGGAAGTTGGCAAAAGGTCATTTTTCTACTCATGGCAAGACGTAGAGTCCACTCTTTGACTAGGGGATAGCTTTCTCTTGATGTGCCTCAACAGAGCCCAGATCAAGGGAACTGCAACACCCCCACTTCAGAAGAGGTAACCCTGAAATCATTTACAAGAAGGGCTGAAATCAGGAATGGATTTTTCCTACTTTCCTCAAGGCTAGAGACTCGATTTTAAATCTGTTCACCATCAAGAATTAATGTATGGGCTGGGAGTGGCTGTTTAGGAAGAAATAAGATGGCTGAGCTCCCTTCTAGGATCTCTAGCCTGAGAACAGGCATTCCTTACTGCTGGCCAAAGATAGTGGGACTATTCCCTGCCTCTAACCCTCCTAGCTCATCCCATCTTCTGTTCTCGTGTGTGTGTGTGTGTGTGTGTGTGTGTGTGTGTGTGTGTGTGAGAGAGAGAGAGATGGGGACGTTGGGCTGCAGAATGTGTTCGGAAGTCAGAGGGCACCTTCATGGTTTGAGTTCTCTTTCATTTTTAGGTGGCTTACAGGGGTGGGACTCAGGTTGGCAGGCTTATGTAGCAAGCACTTTAATTACTCGCTAATCCATCTAGATGCCCCGCTAATTTTATTATTTTGAGACAGAGTCTCATTAACTCCCCTACACTAGAGATTCCCATCCTCTACACTAGCCTCTCTAGGAGCTAGTGTTACAGGTCTTGCTTGACCTTGCCATACCTAGACTGGAGTTCAGATTCTTCTCTTAGTCTTTTTAATGATTTGTGTTTAATTCTTTAGCCTTTGTATACCTAAATTACTGTAAAATGATAAAACAACTCAATTACAGTGGTGACATGGGCATTTAATCCCAGCACTAGGGAGGCAGAGGCAGGTGTATCTCTGTGTCCGAGGCCAGCCTGGTCTACACAAAGAGTAAAGCCATCTTGAAGAAAAAAAGAAGAAACTAAATAAATAAAACCCTAATCATTAAAGAAGTATGTTTCAAACAAGACGAATTACAGAATTAGTTCTGAGGTCCTACTTGTTTGGTAAATGGTGGCTACAGTTCTTTTCTATATTAAACTGTGAGGAGAGAATTCTGTTAACCTAGTTAACTAGCAAACTGTAGCAGGGCTAGTTTTCTCTGTATGGGACACAGGCCAATCGGTTTGCAGCAGCATCAAGTTTCAGGGGCAATGTGAGATCTCAAGGGCCTCCCAGATCTTTAGCTAGAAAAGCGGTAACAATTTTACGGCCCATTTTTGGTACTATAGAGTACTTTTTAATAAACTGAGCAATCCATCAGTAAACCCTTTTTTACTTTCACCACCAGGGTTAATTAGCAGCGTCAGAAAACCCGAATGAGAAACCACATAGCCACATTTCACTGTAGGTTAAACGGAGGCAGATATTCACCAGTGCTATAAATCCTTAGTGTTCTCCGAAACCTCTTAAAATTTTTATGTTGAGCTGAAATCGAAAACCTACAAAGCAGTCCTTTCTTGAGGTCAGCAGCTTCCTAGTTCCTCCACCGCCTCTCTCCTCTTCCTACCCGGCCCCACCCCCAGGCTAACCCAAGGGACTGCTGCAAGGGAGGCGAGGCACAAGTCGAACTTCATTGTTCACGGGACACTCTCTCAAAGAGCCCGTTGGACGCGCCTGCGCAACGCGCGCTCTTTGTGAGGGGCTGCAGCAGGCTGCTTGTTTGGGTCTTGCCTCCGGGCGTGGAGGCGGAGCCGGGGGCGTGGCCTGACCGGCGCGTCCGGATTGGACCGCCACGTGGAGGTGGGCGGGCACGGGGCGGGGCCTCGGGTAACAACACTGGCCTCGGTGGCCAGCGCTATTTGTTGCTGCGCCGCCGCCTCGCCCGAGTCATGGTCCTCGCTCCGAACCTTCCAGCAGCAGCCTCCGCCGCCACCGCCGCCGCCCCGTGACGCCTGCTCCCCGCCTTCGGCCGTGCCCCGCGCCATGACCGTCGTCTCCGTCCCACAGCGAGATCTCGCTCTGGGCGGCCGCTTAGCGCCGCTCGGGTTCCTCGGGGCCCTCCCGATGGTGAACCCGGCCCCGCCGCCCTTGCCGCGCCTTCCGGACCCGCGCGCGCTGCCTCCCACCCTCTTCCTGCCGCACTTCCTCGGGGGGGACGGGCCGTGCCTAGCGCCCGCGCCTCGCACCGCGGCGCCGTCCGGCTGCAGCTTGGCCCCGGCGGCTGCCCCGCGGGCGGCGCCCAAGAAGCGGCGGAAGAAGAAGGTGCGGGCCAGCCCGGCCGGGCAGCTCCCCAGCCGCTTCCACCAGTTCCAGCAGCACCGGCCGAGCCTGGAGGGTGGCCGCAGCCCGGCGCCGGGGCCGATCGCGGCGCAGGAGGAGCGAGGTCCGGCGGCCATTGCCCTGCTCCACAGACAGCCCCCGCTCGCCAAGGAGGTAGGGCCGGTGGGGGCGGGGCGGCTGTTTACTCGGGAGGGAAGTTTCCGTGACGCTCGCCGGAGTCGTGGGGCGGAAGCGGGGTGGGGGGGTGAGGGGGGGGTGGCGCTGGGCGGCTTGGCTGGCTCCGCCCATTGGCTCCGGAGCCAGCCAATGGGAGCAGCGCCTGCGGCCCAGCAACAGCCTGCTTTTAGAAGGTTGGCGGCGATCCAGGGGGTTTCGGCGTTCGGGGCTCGCGGACCTGCGGAGGGCTGACGTCAGCCCGCTACGTGCGGCGCTCTGGGGCGCTCATGAAGGCGGTGCTGGGTGGGGGCGGAGGCGCAGGCGCAGGCGCAGTGCCCACTGGGGCGCCCGGGCCCGACCCATTGAATCGGGACTGGGATTTGGAAGTTGGCAGGAGTCTGTCTGATTGGTGTCCGACGCGGATGTGTCCCGGTCCCTGCGCTGTATGAACGGTGCAGGCTGGCACGAGCTCGCCTCGCTGGAGGGGCTTCTAAGCAGCGCCCTGAAAATGAGTTTTAGAAGTTTATTAGAATGGACTCTTCATTTAACCGATCTGGATAATATGGGTAAAATTTTGTCGGGGCCAAAGAGTTATCTTAGCAAACAAAAACAACAAAACAACCTTTTTTTCATGCAATTTGAAGAATTCTTTGTTGATAATGACACGATGAGCAGCCATTGTACTGACATTGTGCTTGATCAAGATGTGCCCATGGAGAGGAATAAAAATTTAGATCCTGAAGTGTTTTAGGTTTTTTTGTTTTTTGTTTTTTTGGGTTTTTTTTAGTGTTTTGTTTTGTTTTGTTTTTAGTTTTTCAGACAGGCACTTGCATTAGCTTAGAACACTGTACATCGGAGAAGATTCTATTTTTCAAAGGCTGTATTGAACCGGAAAGACGGTGTGACCTTGTACTTCGTTTTCGGCTTTTGTGTCCTTATATCATTCAAGCATCAGAGGGGCAGTGAGCTAAGGGTGGAGTTTTCTCTTGGTGCAAATTTCTGTAGATTATACTTTTGGCTGGGAAAATTACTAGGGTGTGAAAGATTTTGATCTGTTAGAAGTGGGGGCTGAGTTTACAAGATTAACTGGCCTGGAATTTACCTTTCTGCTTCTGCCTTACTGGCCTTTTGGCTGGACTTAGAAGATTGTCCATGAAGTTGTTGAATCTGAAAGGCAGACAGGAACATTCTAACCTATAGAGGACACTTACTCCTTACCGTTGTTTACAGTTAGAAAAGATGAACCTTGAGTTTTTAACCAATACTTAATATAAGTTTGATATGTGCTGAAATTAACAGCATCAATTCCAATAGCAGCATAAGAGGCATGCACATTTGAACCTTCAGTAAGTAGAAAGCACATCCTACACATAAGTAGTTATTTAAAACTGGATTAAATTCTAGAGGAATTTAAAAGCAAGTTTGTGAAATATAAGTAGCGATAACTTTTATCTTGAAAATTGTTCACTTTTGTGTTCCTTTGTAGGTTTTAAAATCAAAGATGGGAAAGTCGGAGAAAATTGCCCTTCCCCACAGCCAGCTTGTGCATGGTCTACATGTGTGTGAACAACCAAAGATAAACAGACAGAAAAGCAAATACAATTTGCCACTAACCAAGATCACCTCTGCAAAAAGGAATGAAAATGACTGTTGGCCAGATTCTGCTTCCTCTGATAGAATGCAAAAGCAGGAAAAAAAGCCTTTTAAAAATACTGAGAACATTAAAAATAACCATTTGAAGAAATCAGCATTTCTAACAGAAGTGAGCCAAAAGGAAAATTATGCCGGAGCAAAGTTCAGTGACCCACCTTCCCCTAGTGTTCTTCCAAAACCTCCGAGTCACTGGATGGGAAGTACCGCTGAGAACCCCAGCCAGAGCCGGGAGCTGATGGCAGTGCACTTGAAGACGCTCCTCAAAGTGCAGACCTAGGCTTCAGTCTGCAGTGTGTATTCAACATAGATTTCCCCAGATCTTTGGACTCTAAAGGAAACGGATACAGCAGTGGAGACCTGCCATGTTGCAGCATCCAACACAATGAATTTAAGTCACACAAGCAGCTTGTATGATATTTTGTACTTTGTAAATACTGTATACCATGTATTATGTGTATATTGTTCATACTTGAGAGGTACATTATAGTTTTGTTATGAAAGTCTGTATTTTGCCCTGCAGATGTGGTGGGTGTTTTGTATATACACAGTGGAGCTATTTTAAGTGGGTGCTAAGGCACATGGAAGACTGTTTATTTGCACAGGTACCGAAATTTTTTTAAGAACAGCTGTCAAATCTCAAAAGTGAAGATCTAAATGTGAACAGTTTACTTATGTACTACTGAAGGTTAAATCTGGCACAGTCACTGTAAACGTGAAGTTTGTGTTTCTCTAAATTGACTTTACTTTTAATCTGCAATTACTAGAAAGCTTCCCATTTTTACCAAACTTCATTTCTGGATATTGGTATATTGCCATTATTGAGATTTAAAACACCTCTAATTTTAAATACCAACAAAATTGGTTGTAATCAAATTTTAAATCAATAATAATAATTTGGCCTCCCCCTTTTAAGGTAGTCTTGGCTTTTTATGTGTGACTGCTGTTGGAATGAATGTGTAACGGGTGACTGTGTGTGATTGGACTTGGATCATTTGTTGTCTTTGTGTCTTTAGCTATGCTAAAATAACAAGTTTACTACAAAATTTAATAATTTAACCTAGTCTGAGAGAAAGAATTTCCCATCTTAGAAATAGAAATGAATGTGAGCCGGACAGTGGTGGCGCACACCTTTAGTCCCAACACTTGGGAGGCAGAGGCAGGTAGATTTCTGAGTTCTGAGCCTGGTCTACAGAGTGAGTTCCAGGACAGCCAGAGCTATACAGAGAAACCCTGTCTCGAAAAACAACAAACAAAATGACAGGAACACAAGTGAAGCTGGTTGTTATAAATAATGAAAATTATGACAGTATTTGAGCTAGCTGAGCTATGGAGTTGAGATAACCTAGACCTTGTGCTTTTTCTGGCTCCACTCCAGTGCTGGGGTTACTGGCATACACAATTAACCCTGGCTTAAGCAGTGCTGGGAATCCATCAGGGCTCTGGGCACGCTAGGCAAACAAGCACTGTGCCAGTAGACTACAGCTCTAGCTCTAGAATACATAATTCCTCATTTTTATTTTGAGAGGATTATTTCTGAGTTTCCCAGGCTGTCCTTCATCTTGTCTCATGGTCCACACAGGGCTGGAACTTGTAATCTATTTGACTAAGGAATTGGGAGTGCAGGCAAGCTCTGACAGCTCACTTAGAATCTCCTGTATAAACTGTTACTGTGTGACTCGGATTATGTGCGTGTGAGTACAGTGCCCGTGGAGGCTGGAGGAATCCGATCTCTGGGGCTGAACTCCGAAGGGCATCTCTCCCACCTCTACATTTTTCAGTGAGAAAATACTTTTGTTAAAGGGATGGGGATGATGACTCAGAGGGTAAGGAGCTGGATCCCTGGAACCCATAGTAGAGGTAATCAAAAGTTTTAATAGTCTTAAGTGTGTCTTCCAGCGGAGAAATTTAAAAGAGCTCTTCCTCTGGGGGCTTTGCTTGTGTTACAAAGCTAAGACGTATAAAACCCTTTAGCACTCCGCAGATACACAACTCGGTCGGTAAAGACACATGGCACCAGCTTGAAGTCCTGGAAGCCACAAGGTAGAACTAGATGCAAGTTGTCCTGTGACCTCTCAGGCACCACCCTCCACTAAAAACATTAGAGGGATTGGGGGAGATGGCTTTGCAAGCGGGAGGACCTAAACTTGCATCCCTAGCCACTGTGCCTGCAGTCTTGGAGCTGGGATCGGAAAGACAAGAGTTCCAAGGCTCACTCTCCAGCTAGCCCGGCAAACGCATGGATGCTGTGATGAATCAGCAGGTGTAGGAGAGAGCTGGAAAGTTTTCTGACTGCACTTGGCTGTGGTACACCACCCACTACATACGCACACACAGTAGTAAAGTAGGGAGCCGTAGAGTAAGACGCACACGTGGAGGGGGAGGGGGAGGGGGGCGGTCACCACACACCATGTTTTGAGTTCAGCTTAGTGATGCATACTGACCCGTGTCTCAGTACTCTCATAAATTGGAAACAGTATCAGAAGTTGAAGATTATTCTTGTTTCAAAAAAAAGGTCATGGTAGCACTTCGTGTCTTCATTTTTGATAGCCCTATCAAAAATCTGAAGACAAAGATAACTGTGATCCCTTTAAAGCCTGTACCTTGTAGGAGACTCTTAGACACTATTTGCCGAGCTCTCAGGACATGTTGACATATAGTCTTGGTCCCCTCAGACCACAGACTGTGGCAGCTGATCTTTAGGAAACACTCCACTGTCCCAATGCCCTCAGGAGGTACCCCCCTGTCCCAGTGAAGCAATTTTTCTCTTAATGATGCTGGTTAATCGCAGTTGATTGTTTTTCAGCCCCAACAGACCAGAGGCCACAGATTCTTAATCTAGAGCATCACTCGGGGCTTCCACAGAGTCTGCCTCTGTGTGAAATTTAAGACAAGCTGCTCTCTCTCGCCTGACTTCCCTCAAAGGTAGGCTGTAGGGCCAGGCACGGTGACCACTGCTTTTAATC
>JADRCD010233966.1:4814-18114 GCA_019843815.1 Montemys delectorum | reverse complement strand
CGTGCTCTACTTCTTCCTGGGATACAAGTGTCCACTGCAAGCTCTTACTGCTGCCAACTGACTGCCATCAGCCACCATGCTTTCCTGGCCTCAACAGTACCCTCTAAACCTGTGAGTTGACATAAAATTTCATCTCTCCTAAGTTGCTCTGGTCAGGGATTTTTGTCATTAATGCCCTGAATTTCCTCTCCTTGATAACCTGGACCACCCCGAGGCGTTTTGTAGGATGCATCTTCCCTGATCCGATGTTTTCCTCACGAGTGTCTGGGGATGTGGATTTTGGAGGCGAGGACAATGGTAAGGAGCCTTTCTAGCTGTGCACTCCCAAGCTTCACGCTGTCAACATGGCTTGTCGCTGTTGGGAACGCTGATCACTTGTCTGAGGCAGTGCTTTCTCGGAGTTGGGGTTCTCCATGGTAAAGGCGTTCTGGGCTCCCGTGCTGTACTTTTCTGAAGGAGGCCATTCGTGTGCAGACAGCAGTGGCACCTGTAGGGGAAGGGGGCACTGTTATGTTCGGTGCAGCCAGAAGGTAGAGAGCCCACCAATTATTTAGATCTCTTCTGTATGATCATTGTGTCCCTTCCTCCCATCCATCCATCCATCCATCCATCCATCCATCCATCCATCCATCCATCCATCCTTCTTTTATTCCTTTCATCCTCCCTTTTTTTCATTAAGGACCCATTTACAACTATTATATATCTTCCATTGTCATCCAGTTCTACTCTAAACTTTTGTTCAAATCCTTCCATCCCTGGGCATTGGATGCTCTTTCAGCTGGCTCCCCTGACCCTTTGTTACACCTCCCCGTGGTGCTTCATTTTGATTGGTATCCTGATCCGATTGAGAAACACTAGGCCGTTTTAGTGAGGCTCGCCTTGGAACGAGTCTATGACTCATTTTAGGATTAACTGGGGGAACATTCTCAGTGAAGCTGGGCAACGCCATCCCATAAACTGGGACCCTGCAGTGAACAAAGGAGAGAAAGGAGAAAGCCAACGGGGACAGCAGCATTGTCCTTCCTCAGCTTCCTGATCTGTTGCAATGTGTGAAGCAGCTTCCTGCAGCCATAGGCAGGGGTAGGTGAATTGCTCCATCTTCCCTATCACAATGGTGATTGTTCTCTGGACCATGAGCCCCACACATCCTCATCCTTTAAGTATCCTGTCCCAGTGACGAGGAAAGTAGCTAACACACTCATATTGTGGAGTTCGTCTTTTATGTGGGGCCATTTCCTTACGTTTTTGTAACATAAGCTATGGCAGAGGGTATAGGAAGTGGCTCGGTGGGAAGACCACTTGCTGTTTAAATGTGAGAATCTGAGTTCAGATCCCCAGAACCCCCACTAACGATGCTGTCTGTGGGGCCAGCGAGGTGGCTCAGTAGGCCAAGCCATTTGCCATCAAGCCAGGTGACTGACCTCAGTCCAGTCCCTGGATCCTACATAGTGGAGGAGGAGAACCAACTCCAGCAAGTCGTTCTGACTACCACAACCATACCCTGGTCTGTATGCACCCAACACACACATGTGTGATAAATACATGCAAAACCGAAAAGCTGTAAATGGCCATGGACACCTGTAACACCATACAAGAGAGAGGGGCAAGGATTGAGACAGGTAGATCTCAGGGTAGCTCTGGCTGGTGAGCCTAACCAAGAAGAGGAAGCTCCAAGTTCAGTGAGTAACCCTGTCTAAGAATAATAAGAAAAATAATTAGTATCTGTCTCTTGCCTCTATATATGCACACAGGTCCATGAAAACCTATTTGAGTGCATGCATGTGCATGTACACACACACATACACAGCACAACACTACACACACACACAACACACATCACACACACACATACACATTACATACACACCACCACCATACCACCCCCCCAACACACACACTCATATACACATAAGGATATTGAAAGATCATTTGAATAATTCCTGCCCCAGTCTTAGAAGTAGCCCTTTCTCTGGGAGCCCATGTTCCTTTGTGGAAGGTCGGCAACAGATCCAAGATCTGAGCACTGGGCTTGTTTGGTGCTAGGATGTCGTCAGTGCTTCTCTCTTTAGCTGTCAGAGCAAGAAAATATGCATGAGGATGCTAACCCATGTACTTACACATAGCTGTTAATTCTTTGATACATACCCATATCATTTATATTAAGCCAAGAACTCTGATTTTTTTCTCATCCTAATTTATTATGCTGTCAATTATTTTAGATTCCTCTCCTTAGATTTTTGTTTCGACAATGATAAACCTGCCTTTTGCTATCTGGCATCAACTTAATACACTGCTCACGTCTAATATGCATATACAGCGACTTCAGAAATGGTTACCTTCCTGGGAAACAGGCACACCCAGTCAAGTACTTTAAAAACATTTCCTCTTGCTCTTTTCTTATGCGTACCGTCCACTCCCTACATCACTGTGAGTGGCAACCCCATGTTTTACCTATCTTCATCTTATAGTTTACATTCCTCTGCTATATCTTGTCCTCCTGTATATGCTTTTTTTTTTACATTAAAGCAGACTTTATTCTTCATGCTATTCAAATGGTTTGGTGAGTTTCACCAAGAGAATAGCTCTCTTTATCCAGGATTTCCGATGACTTTATGTCATTAACCTTACGCACCCACTGCTTCACATACTCGGCAATCCCTTGCCACACACAAACCTTAACAACTTCTGATCCTTTCCTATACAGTTCCATCTTTTCCAGATGCTGCTGCAATTAAAATCATACAGCACGTAGCTCTTTTATCCTGCCTTACTCTCAGTTTGTTTCTACATTAAGTATGCAGTTAAGCGTTCTCTATTGTCTTTTTTTTTTTTTTTTTTACCGGAAAAGCACGTTCCCCATCGCAGCTGGATGATGCCCAGCTGTGTGCATGTGCCACTGACGATCCATTCACTCATTAAAGGGCCTCATGGCTCTATTCTGTTTGAGGCTGTCGTGGAAAAGGCTATGCTAAACATTGTCAAAAATTCAGCATAACACTGAATTATGGACTGGAGAGGTCCTGCTCCCCTGCCTAGCCCTGGCCAATTTTGACATTTTCGTAAATTTTATGTACCTACAATCCTCATAGTCCTGTGTGTGTGGCTTCTTTTACTTAGCCTTTTATGGTGTCCATCCACGTTGTTTTATACATAGTTCCTTTTCACTGCTGTGTGGCATTTATAAGAACTTGGCAGCAATTGTGCATTTACCAGTCGGTGGGCAATCAGATTGTTGCTTCCTTGGACTATTGCATTAGTTTCTTGTCTCGTTGCTGTGCCAAAACAACTGACAGGAACAACTTAACAGAGGGAGGGTTTAATGCCTCATGTTCAAGGGTACAGCCCATCATGGTGGGGAAGGCATGACAGCAGTAGCTTGGAGAAGCTGGTCACTTTGCAGTCAGGGAGCAGAGAGCAACAAATGTTAGTACCACTTTCCTTATTTTTTTTATTTGTCTCTCAGTTAGAGTGTGTCTTCCCATATCAGTTAACCTGTCTATCTATGTAGTCCTCATAGACATGCAGAGAGACACACAGCATCCCAACAATCCCTCACAGATGTGCTGAGATGCTCCTCTCCTATGTGATTTTCCTAGACCCTGTGAAGAGGACGGCCAACACGAGCCATCGTGTGTCGGCTTCTGTGTGGACACGTTCCCTCATTCTTCTGTAGGTACCTACAGAACTGGAATTGCTGTCCCAGGAGAAACACGCTCACAGTTCTTGATAACTGACTGTAGGCTACCACATAAAGGTACAGCTTAAAGTGGGATTCTTATCACTGATGAAGAATATCTTTTGCATTGTTGGAAAGGTCACATAGAAAATAGAGGAAGAGTACTGAGAAGAGAACTGGGTTGTTTGCTGTTAATGTGTAGGTATGTGTATATAGCGGGGGCGGGGGGCGCAGCAGTTATTAATGATAACGGTAGTGGTTGCCTATTTGTCCATAACTTGGTCTTTTGAAATAACCCAAGGATTCTTGCCTGTTCAGGCCAAGAAGCAACATCTCCTTTGGGTATGGATTAGCATCCATCACCCATCATTTTTTTCAACAGTTTCCAGGAAGGGAGTTCAAACTAATGATACAATCTAGAAAGAACTGGAGTTAGAAGGGGAAAAAAAGTCCTTGTGTAGGAAGCTAAGGAATGTCCATGGGAAAGAGGAAGAGAACTGTTCAAACGAGGATTAGTCTACCTGTCTATCCACTCACATATATTCACAGTTCCTTCTATGACCCAGTTGCTCTGGGCCAAATGACAATTCTTCCTTCAGAACACAGTACCTCACTCAGCAATGAGCCCATCAAAGACACCAGACTTCGTTGCATCAGTAAAGAGTTTAAGAGCTATGCTGGCCTGGGCAGGAGAGAGAGAAACACACTAAAAGAAAAGGAAAAACTGAACTTTCAACGCCACAATCTGGAGGCGCTGGGTAGTTTGTAAATGTCACAAGTGACACGGTGCTATTTCATTCTAATGCTTTCCCGGAGATGCCACCCTCCTTTGAGTCTTCAAAGGGATTTAATTTTGATCTTTTAGAAATGTTCTTTTCTGCTGAGAAGAAAAATTTGTCATGGAAACAGAAGCAAATGTAAAATTGTGTGGGCATTAACAGTTCCCCAGACTAGTTAGAATTCTCAAGCAAGCTCTGTTCTTGCTTTCTGTGCTGGTGCTGAGGAGCCCAGAGGGCAGGGGCAAGAATGGAGGAACATTTAGGAATATCCAGACTACCACCCCACCTCGATCAGTATTTCAGCAGGTCTAAATCTCATGGAGAAAGACTAAGACACAGACATATATCTTGCATAAGGAATGGTATCTACATACATGTACGTATAGACTCATCTACACATGTGTTGTATATCTACACTCATACATATAACTTTTTTTATTGGCGAAATCTTGGGAGTTAGATTTGAGTCATCTAAATGGAGGCATATTCTCCCCTTCTGCTACGGTTTGGATGTGGTTTGTTTCCATCCAAATCCCAATTTGCCAGTAGATGTTATAAGATTGGTGGCGGTGGTGGAATAAAAGGTAACTAGGTGGTGAAGCCAGTATCAGAAGCCAAACCAGTGCTGGCAAAGTGCACATGCATTGGGAATGGCAAACCTCCCATTCATAACGGTCTGTGATTACAATGTGAGCAGAATCAGGAAGAAAACTACCCAGGACTGCCCACGGAGGATGTTCTAGGCTTATGAGTCAAAACTAAGTGTATTTACTTTATGATGTACGCAGGTATTATGTATCTCATCATAACAACAGAAATTAGACTAATACTGAAGAGTCATATTTATTATGGACCCTCAATTTTTTCTCTTTATTGTCCCCTCTCCTTTCTAGTGGCCACAGCCTTGTTCATGGATAGTTCAGCTGTTAACCATCCTGAGTAGTTCAACTGTACTGGGAGTACAGACACAGAGATAGCATTTCTCCAAAACAGTTGCCTCCTCTCTTCCCCACTTGCTCATAGTTGTGCAAAATGTATTGGCTTTTACTCTAATTTCCCAATCTCAACTGGAAAATATGATTATAAATGTCTTTCCCTTTCTCGAGATTATCCACAGGGCTATCTGAGAAAGTCAGACGTTAAACTGACCTCCTCAGGGGAACGAAGACCTCTGAATTCTCTGTGGGGGGGTAACAAAACATATTAAATGGGAGATGGGTCAGGCAAGCATATTAATTTTGCAGGTGAGTAGATTGAACCCCAGAGCAGCTGGGAGGTTCTCAGTCTCACAGCTGGCCTGTGCCCAGCTGTGGCGTGAATTTGTTTCTTTGGTGTCGTAGGCCAACATTCTTTCTCCTCCGCCATACTTCCTCCTTGACGAAGTGGTGAGAGTATCTGATACTTTTAGGTGCGTTGCTGGCATTTCTTTGGGAACCATGCAACCGTAGGTGTTAGATGATGGACATACATATCACCACTAGTTATTTATTTACTCTTGAACCTATTTTAGATGGCGGAAAGCTGAAGGACTGAGTAATGACTTCCACAACTGCAACAGCACTGGTCGTCGGGTTGTGCTTCTCACAGGGCAAACTCTCAATCTAGGCAGGAATCTGAGGGATGAATGGGAGTCACAGGAAAGGAGCATCAATTCCCTCCCACAGTTGGCAGCTTATGGCAAGCAAAAGGGCATAGTATCTGCCCATCTTCCAAGTCCCCTTACTAGACAATGCAAACAATAATGATGGCAGCTAGTGCCATGCTGATCAGTCAAACAGAAACAAATCAATTCAGCTTCCGGCAGAGGTCCCTGCATGCTGCCACTTTTGTTTGTTTTGTTGTTGTTTTGGTTTTGGTTTTGGGGGCTTTTTTATTTTATTTTATTTTATTTTATTTTTGTTGTTGTTTTTGTTCCTTTTTGTCTAACCTCTTTAAACTTCTCTGAATTTCTTCTGTGGCTCTTCATTCCTGCCCTAGGAAGCTGCTTTATTCGCAGGGATCTTGTTTTCCCCATATCCTTTTTAAAGTTCCTCCCAGCATTATTCAGTGCATAGGACGGAACACAAGGGATTGGATCCATAATTCCTTCCACAGTCAGCTCTACCCTTACTTTCTGGGGATGCTGCGTGCAGACAGCCTTGGCCAGGAATCAGGACATAGCCATACCAGAGCCTGGCTTCTTCTCCGGAAATTCAGAGTGAACACACAGGATTTTAGCAGAGCCCGTTACAGCCAGTGATTGGAAATGATGAAGTATTTTCAAGATCAGCATCTCGGATCACTCGTTTATGACTAGCCTAGAAATGAATCATTTATTTTAGGCTTGAGCCTTAAAAAAATAAAAAGCAAAATCAAAGGTTGGATGCTTTGTTTTCACGGTTCTCTTTACATCAGAAAAAGAGATGAGGGAGGGAACTATGGGCTTTAGTAGGAATGGCAATCCAACGCTATTTTCCTTTCTTTGTTGGTAACATTTTCCTAGCTGCATCCACTTCTATTTTATGGCTCAATTTACTGTGTTTAAAATCACACCACATTCTTCCCCGCAATGCTTAGGTCAACTATACGTACTGTGTATGCAGTGGGAAATTCTTCCTCACAGATCTGGAGAATGCTATGGACTTCGTATTTGTGTCCTTGTTGCCATGGTGACCAGAAAAGGTTAAAGCCAGAGCCTTAGAGAGTGGAGTTGGCTAGGCAAATAAGATATCATGACTCAGTGTGCGCCTCGAGATGTGGATTAAAACGTCTTAAAATTCACTGTCGTAAAATTCACTTTCCATTTCTCTTATATAGGTTATTGCCTGATATACATACTCTCAAAACAATCTCACTCCATTTGGTCCTTGAACAGCTTCGTGGCCATTTCTCTCTGACTCTACCCTCTGCAAATCCAGGAGGAAGGTTTTATATCCACATGTGAAGAAGACACAACCATAAGAATATCAACACGGCTGGGCAGTGGTGGCACCTTTAATCTCAGCACCTGGGAGGCAGAGGCAGGCAGATTTCTAAGTTCAAGGCCAGCATGGTCTACAGAGTGAGTTCCAGGATAGCCAGGGCTATACAGAGAAACCCTGTCTCGAAAAAAACTATGTGTGTGTGTGTGTGTGTGTGTGTGTGTGTGTGTGTATGTATACACACACACACACACATATATATACATACATATATATATATACATATACATATGTATGTATATATGCACATATATACATGCATATGTATATGTATATATATGCCTCTATCTATCTATCTATCTATCTATCTATCTATATCAACAAACCAAGCTTCTCCTTGGACCTTGGAGCCTACACTTTAAATCCATTTAGATGAGAATAATAAAGCAGTCTCTTGTTTGTTTAAGAGGTTGCTAAATAAACTCGGGTAATGTTCAACAACACCAATGTGTTAAACATTTACCAGTTGTGAGCATACTGACTCTTCTTTATGTTGGGCAATGGTACCCAGCTTCCCAACTCAATATTTCTCTATATACTTTAGCTACCCCTAGAGTTGAACTTAAAGGGCTTGTTTTCAAAGGTAACTTTGGATATAGGTAGAAAATGTCACACTTGCCAAGCCCAGGACTGTCACAGTAATGGAGAAAAGAGAACATTTCTTACCTTCATCTTTTCTATTTCTAGTCTCAGGTTCAAAAGTAGGCTGTGGGGAGAACCTTCGTTAAGTACTTCCCTGTCCCCTCTGCCCATTGCACACAATATGTTCAGGCCCTTGATTCATGGTTGAACTTTTAACTTCCAACCTAGTATCTAAGTTTTCCACCATCTTGTGTTTTCCTCAATATAATTTCCATGTAGCCAATATAATGGACATTAAGTCACAGGACTACATTTAAGTGTTTATTTCCTGATTTTAATATAATTTCATACTTAATACATTAGTGAATCCAAAATATTTTAGCTTCTATCCTGGCCCCTCTTCTGCCATCTGGTGGACAAATGAGAAAGTGGTGGGATTAAGTAATAGACAAATAGTTTTTTCTTTATGGAGCCCATAAATGCATCTATCGGCAAGTGTTTAGGGGGTGTTATTCATCAAATGGTGCCCACAAAGGCACACAATCAAGTGTACGCTAGGGAATAACCAAATCTGGTCGGTTCCCAGGAAGACTCTTACATACTATGGAATCGAAAGCCTCTCGGCTGGGTTAGCAGATGCTTGCCAAGCTAGTCAAATGCTTGCCTTGCAAAGAGGGCCCTGACTTTAATACCTAGAACCCATTAAAAAATAAGCTGGGCATAGTGGCTTAGAAGCCTAGCAGTGTGGGGGAAGAGAGACAAGTGGCTCCCCGAGGCTCGATGACCACCCAGCCTAGCATACTTGGTGTGTTCCAGACCAGAAAAATATCCTATATCAAAAAACAAAAAACAAAAAACAAAAACAAATAAAAACCCCTTGTATTTAGGAAAGGTGAATGGTGCCTGGGAAACAACTCTCCAGATTGTCCTCTGGTTCCCACATATAACTCTGCACACACTCTGTCTGTGTACACCTTAACACCAACACACAACGAACACAGAAAGAGAAAGAGCTAACATGAGAGCTACAAAAGGGTGACTTTCACTCATTTTAGTAGGGGTCTAATGACATTGTGCCCCTGACTACAGATGCTTTTCTAAGTAATATAAGAAAGAGAGAGAGAGAGAGAGAGAGAGAGAGAGAGAGAGAGAGAGAGAGAGAAAGAGAGGACAAGAATAAGGGGAGAGAATATTTTGCATTATGAAGAGAAAAAATTGAGCACATTAGTATTCCTTAAACCATTGTAAGTCAATCTCTCCCTCTTCCTCTCCCTCTCCCTCTCCCTCCCTACCTCTCTCCCCCCCCTTCTCTCTCCCTCTCCCTCTCCCTCCCCACCTCTCTCTTAGATTTAGGACTTTGGACATGCTAACTGAGCACATCTACAACTGTGAAAGATCTCTTTATGAGAAAATTATCCTTGTGTACATCTACATTTTTATCAAATTCTTTATTGTATGATATGTAATATCCAAACTGTTGCCAGTTTGGAGAAAATGGTAGCCCTTCTCAAGTGAGCTTGAATAAACTTGGTGAATTGCCCCATGGGTAACCAGATCTGAATTTCCATCTTCTTCCCAAACTCACCAAACAGAGACAGCCAGAAGTCATCCAGGCAACACCATGGCTGCTAACTAGCCCGTATATTCTGTGAGTGTTCTGTATGCAGAGGGAGTTTGGCTGAAAACACTACAGGACAAAGGACATGCCGTTTGTGTTAAGAATAACTGGGAACTCTTGGTTTGGTCTGCTGCCACATGGCCTTTAATTTTACAGGGACATTGAAATCTGATGAAGGTACATTGTCAAATTCCAGAATCATTACTCATGGATAGTAAAAGAAAAAAAAAGTGGTGATATAGCTGGTACACTCCAATGGGGCCCTGGAAATTCCACCCCTGCTTCCTGACTCCTCCACTTAGCATCCTCTTGGCCATAGCTAGAGCACACATTCGGTCAGAAATAACCTAGGCTTAAAGAGGGGATGGGAACTCCATGTTTAACATTGCTGATTATAATAATCAATGTGATATTTTGACTACCTTTATATGGGATGCTTTTCTAAACAACATGAAAATTTCTGTTGGTCAAAAATAGACTTAAAAATTATAGCCTCTAGTCTCTGTAGTGGTTTCTCTACACCATTTCCCTCACCCCCATGCCCTTCCTCAGATTCTCAGCCACTATGTCAATGTGAAAAGTCAATGCATTTTCACAATTGACTCAAAAAAAAAATCTGTGATTTTTTTTTGTCTGTTTGTGTTTTGTTTTTTCTTTGTTATTGCTGAGTGTTCACAAGGGACCTCATACAGTATTTTTCCCATAAGTGGTATGCTTTGATCCTTCAGGATCAACGTTATCTGGAGCCACTAGGCATTTCTCAATATTGGATAAACTCTTTTCTTTTATTGAAGTTGATAATATGGTAATTAAAATATCCCTAAATAATAGCATAACACTTGAGAGATGAAGAATTCCAAATGAGCAGAATACAAACCCATTTGTAGGAGTACACATTGAGAGATAGGAACCAAAACAATAGCTTTTGTAAAGGAAAACAAAGTATCCTGTCCCTGTTTCCAGTTTTAATAAATAAAACATCAAAATCATTCCTTAGAAATCTGTTCAACAACTGTTTGACTGAGTAAGATGTAAGTGCTAGCTACAAGATGGGACTGTGGGTCACAGCTGGTGACACGGGGTATTTGACCTTTAGTGCCAGGGCTCACTGATTATGCTGATGATAGTCACAGTGGTAACCCAAGGCTGAGCAACATAATCACAAGCAAAAAATAATGTGCACATTTATTGAGCCAAATTTACCAGCTCTAAACTAAGAATGAATACGCACGCACACACGCGCATACATACATACATACATACATACATACATACATACATACACACGCACATCCTCTGGGTAAGCAGAGATTTCATTCAAAAGATGTAGTAGTTTGAGGTAATCAATAGAGGGGGTTATAATGTGTTATAGTTAAAAATACCTGTGAAATTTTGGGGTACATTATGCAGACTTATGAGTGTGGAATGATTAATCTTGATTGTAAACATAAAGGATTTTAGAATGAGGGATGAGACAAACCTCTGCGTGTGCTTATGAGGGCTTCTGGGGAGGTTTAACTGAGTCAACTAACTCATACTTGCCAAACAAAAGGAATGCAAAACCTGGTACACGGCTTCAAACAGCTAGCTATGTGCTTTGCAATGCAATGGCCAAGCAACATTAATACAGCATTGCTCCCTATCTTCCGTTTTCCTCCGTGCACTGACTTAGTAGACAGAGAGCCTTCTCTACTTAGGGAGGAAGGCTGCCCTGAAAAGCTACACCTTTCATTTTTGAAAAAGAAAAAAATAATCTGGATTTATCTGACTGTCTCTGAAGTTCATCAGAGAAACATGGTGCTGCTTGCATACATGCTCATCTGGACCAATCACACATGAACCAAGAGAGAGGCACTATATGGTGTGGTTGAGGTCATGTGTCCACTTGTGTATGGATGGATGGGCTAGGCACTAGAAGACTGATTCTTTTTCAAGAAACACACACACACATCCATGCACACACACATCCACACACATCCACACACATCCACACATATACAAACATATATAGACACGCATATACACAATACACATACACATATAAACACACATATATACACACACAGGCACACACATATACACACATACATACACAGAGACATACATATACATACACACATATACACACACAAACACACACATGCACACACACAAACACACATGCACACACATAAACACACACAAACACATACATATGTACACATACACAAATACAAAAACACACACATATACACATACATACATATGCACATGCACACACAGATACACACAGACACACACAGACACAGGCATACACACATGCACACAGATGTGCACATGCTGGACATAAACTGCTAGGCATTCTCTATGGTCAGACTCCTTCAGTGACTCTAATGGCTCCTCATCTCCTGTTGTCTCTGTTCATGTTCTTATCTATGAGGATAATAATTTTCTTAAATATCAATCATCATTTTCTTTCCCCACTTAAGAGCCTTAGGTATCACTCATTGGCCTACAAAACAAAACAAAACAAAACAAAACAAAACAAAACAAAACAAGTCATTCCATCTGGCCCCAACTTTCCTCTCTTGTCTTCTCACGAGATAGCTAGAGAAAACTCCGGCTAGTCTGGATTGCAGCCCCTAAACATACAAGATCATCTCATGCAATGTAATACATTGACTCTTTCTCCCTCTCTTCTTCCCTGCCTCCCACCACGTCACTAATTCCCTCAAAGTCTAGCCAAGTCTCTCTCCTCTAGACAGCCTTGCTGGTATCCTTTAAGGAAGACATCTCGAGACCCAGCTTGGACACATCTACCAGATCTCATCTGAAAGCCCAGTGGCTTGAAGCCTTATTCAACCGTACTCTCTGTGTTTCTAGTAATGTCCTGCAGATAAGGAGTGTTTATTAAACTATCTCAAGAGAAACTAAAAAGAAGAAATGAGTAAGAAAAATAGATGTTCCTCGGAGTTGTCCCAGATAGTGAATACATTTTGAAAAGTATATTCTAAGTGAATGTTCTAGCTCCTCCATCTCCGGTTTGCTCCCTAAATCAAGTTGTGTATTCATGGCAAGGTTTCATCACAGTTGACAGGGTCATGCAAGGAAGATAGGAAGAGGGGACTGAAAGGTCACCTTCTTTGGTATGTCTCCCCATGCCAGGGAGAGCTGGGTGGCAGGTGTGTTTGTAGCATTGGGCATAGCAATGTGCTGTGGCTGCCAGGCTCTGGCTTCTTTCCAACTGGGCAGTCATGTGGGGCAAGGCAAGTGAATAGGGAACTTAGAAGGTGACCTGATTCTCTGCCTCGGGCACTTGCAGTCTAGGTCTGAGTATGTTTTAATTAGACCTGGACACAGGAGCCCTCAGTCAGACACAACTGAAGTCCCCAGTGGACTGTTGCGGCTGCTGTTGAGATTTGTCTGGGCCTCTGGTTATCTCAAGAGCTTGACATCACACTGATCATTAAGCAAAGAGCCAAGGAGCAGCTGGACGTTACCATGGCAACCTGCTTGGGTTGCGGTTGGAGCTCTGCATAACAAGAGCATTTTATCATGGGTCATTAAGGGCGAAAGGCTTCATTTACATTATTTCCTGTAAAAATCCTATTATTTCAGGTGTTACACTCTATCTCCCTTACATGGCTTTACTAGGATAAGAAAGAAAGAAAGAAAGAAAGAAAGAAAGAAAGAAAGAAAGAAAGAA
>JADRCD010233965.1:19963-31662 GCA_019843815.1 Montemys delectorum | reverse complement strand
TGTGTGTGTGTGTGTGTGTGTGTGTGTGTGTGTGTGTGTGTGTGTGACCAGGCTGGCTGGCTAATGTGCGCCAAGGTATTCTTGTCTCCATCTTCAAACCGTGGGATTGCAAACCTGTGCTGTTATGCCGCCCCACCCATTTTAAGATAAATGTAGGTTCTGGGGATCATTATATTGCTCTTGTTTTGTGAATCCAATCTGATTTGTGATCTCAAAGCATCTGAAAGTAGATTTGAGATTCAATAGGCACTCTTTTGGGCTAGGATTCTTCAAGCAGTTATTGTTGATCAACATAATGCACAGTGGGCTGGGAGATGGTTGCTGGTAAAGACACTTGAAATATGAGTTTGGTTCCTGGGATCCACAGGAGATTCCTGGGAATTGTCCTCTGATGTCCACATGTGTGATGTGACATGCGTCCACCTCCCCTTAAGTTAGTACATGTGAAAAGGAAAATTTAATAACCAAAGAGCACACTCCTTGGGAAGATTTATGGAATCTGTAAATGTCCTTAGTTGTAGCAATCCTTTTTTGGAAAAGTATTTTTCATTTTGGGAAAACTGTTCAGATAGATAAATCCTTGGCCCCCTTTGAGAGTTCCCGTTTCAAGGAAAAATAAACACTGTGTCCCAGCTCAGTGGTTCTTCTGCTGCTGTCTGTGACATTGAAGTTGTAGAGTTTTCCCTTTAGTGCAGTAAGATTGCAAGTGTCTGGAAGGTCATGGGAGAAAGCAGTGGGAAGTCTCTTTTGCTTCGAGAATGCATTCCTTCAGAGGCCACAGCCCCTTGGAATCCAGGCTGAAACAGTGAAACTGTGGGCAATGGACAGCCTTCCTTCTGTTTCTTTACATTCAGCCTGTCTTTGCTAGCAGCTAGCTCCTCATTAGAAAGGCATGGTCTGGTGTTTACCCCAGCCTGGTCACGGTTTTATCTGGGTTGATCCATTAAACAGTAGTCACTAACTAACGAATTAACATTGCCGTAGAATGTCCGTACCGCCCCTGCCCTTGTGTGTGGGTTTTGGGTGGAAGTCTTACTGTTTCTGGACTTACAGCCTCAGCTTTTGATCTCCAGGGTGGGAGGAACTGAGAGCTGATGCAGGGGTTACCCTGTGGTACAATGGCATCCAGCGGGGTCTCTTGTCATTGCCAGCTGATGTCTTAGCTCATCTTGAGCTGGGTAGGTTACCTAATATAAGTCACAGGAGTGGGGATTTGATTGGGCCAAGCAGGTGCTCTGTCATGGAGACATGTCCACAGCCGTCTTTCGATTTTAATTATGAGACTATTCAAGTTTTTTTTTTTTAAGATTTATTTATTTTATGTATATGAGTACACACTATAGCTGTACAGATAGTTGTGAGCCTTCATATCTAGTTGTTGAGAATTGACTTTTAGGACCTCTGCTCGCTCCGGTCAACTCCTCACTCCGGCCCAAAGATTTATTTATTATTACACATAAGTACACTGTAACTGACTTCAGACGTACCAGAAGGGGTGTCAGATCTCATTAGGGGTAGTTGTGAGCTATCATGTGTTTGCTGGACCTTAGGAAGAGCAGTTGGTGCTCTTACCCGCTGAGCCATCTCACCAGCCCTTCAAGCTTCTTATAGCTACGTATCTAATGAGAGGAAATGTCAGATCAGAGTCATGATGGAAACACCATTGGAAACTTTCATAGTCATTTTATTTTTTACCTTGTGTGTTGGTTTGAATATACTTGGCCCAGGGAGTGGCACTATTAGGAGGTGTGGCTTTGTTGTTGGAGGAAGTGTGTCACTGTGGGATGGAGTTTGAGGCTCCTATGCTTAGGCTCCTCCCGACTGCCTGAGGAAGCCAGTCCCCTTCTATTGCCTTTGGATCAAGTTATAGAACTCTTGGCTTCTCCAGCACCATGTCTGCCTGCATGCTGCCTTGCTTCCCATCATGTTGATAATGAACTGAACCTCTGAAGCTTTAAGCCAGCCCCAGTTAAATGTTTGACTTTATAAGAGTTGCCTTGGTCATGGTGTCTCCTCACAGCAATGAAACCCTAGGACACCTTATGTGGTGAGTCTGACTGAGTCTGGGGTTTGAGGTCTTCATCTTGCGAAGTAATATGAAAGTAGAGCTTATGCTTTGCCTTTCTGAACTCATCCAGAAGCCCAGAATTAGAATCTCAGGGTTCCTGGGATAACTTTCTGCAGAGAAGGACCTGTACTGGCTGGTTTTCTGTGTCAACTTGACATAAGCTAGAGTCATCAGAGAGGAAGGAGTCTCAGTTGAGGAAATGCCTCCTTGAGATTTAGCTGTAAGACATTTTCTTAGTTAAACCTCCTCTGCCGATGGAGCCTTCAGCAGATGGACCTTTGGAGGCTGCTAAGGATCCGGACAGTAAGAGTGCTCTTAGGTAGTTTTGCGCATACAGGATCTCGGAGCAGTTATAGATATTTTAATCTTTTCCAGCTTCAGTTCATGGAGCTTGCAGCTGTGTCTCAAACCTACCTGCTTCTTTCTGTGTCTGCCTTTGTGTAAGGCACCGTCATGGCTTGCACCTGGGGAAACCCCTGGGAGGTTTCTTCTTTTGATTTCCTTGCCTCGAAGGCCTTTGCTTACGGCAACGAAATCTTTAAAAAGATGAAATCATTGTATTGGTTCTCTGCTTAAAACCCTCTAGTGGCTTCTTGCTCTGCCAGGGATGTTGTAACTGTCCTGTACATCACTCAGCTTTTTCAGTTCCCTTCAGTGTCCTGTGCCCCAGCTATACTCCCCTTGGACAGTGCAGGCATAGGCAGTCACTATCTTCAGGCTGGAATCAATCGGCTCCCCTCAATCCTCACCTTTTAGCACTTAGCTTAGATGTCACTGCTTTGCTGGCTCAGATGTGCCTCCTCAGCTCCTTTGATGAATTCCTCACCACACTTGGCCCCGCTTTTCTCTGGTTGAAGGCGTTGTTAGAATTTACTTGTGTCTTGATCACTAATCTGCTGATTTCACGAGGGCTAGGGCACTGTTCTCTCTTGGGACCTTATACTTTGGCCTAGGCGCTCACACATAATATTTTACTGAGCTGTGGGTTGGTTAAGGTGGTTGTTTTGGATGGTGTGATCCCCATTTGGTACTGCGGTGTTCTGTGGGGATTGTTCATCCCTCTCCTTTGTGACTATAAGCATTTGCTAGGCTCTGTTATCCTGGCATGCAGGGCCAGGCTTCCTTCTTTCTTGAGCATATTGGCCTCTATCAAGGATGTATTTATTACATATGGGTTTATTCTGCAACAATAGTAGGCTAGATCTGGACATAGAAGCTTTGAGATTAACAGGGTTGTCATATTTATATTAATTTTTTTTTTGTTTTTTTTTTGAGACAGGGTTTCTCTGTGTAGCCCTGGCTGTCCTGGAACTCACTCTGTAGACCGGGCTGGCCTTGAACTCAGAAATCCGCCTGCCTCTGCCTCCCAAGTGCTGGGATTAAAGGCATGTGCCACCACTGCCCGGCTTGTATTAAATATTTTTATGTTTATTCAATTTGAATGTATGTTAGAGGGGCACACACATGTGCATAGAGGTCAGAGAGCAACTTGGGGGTCGATTCTCTCCCACCAAGTGAGTCTTGAGGCATCACACTCTAGTTGTCAGACTTGGTGGCTGGTGCCTTTTCCAGCCCGAGTATCCTAATTTATGGAGATGGTCTGTGAATTGGATCACCTTGAAAAACATTGAGAGAGAAAGTCTTTGGTGTCTGTTTTCTGAGATACAACATGGTCTGTCCTGGATCTTATTTGGACGATCAGTTCTTTGTCTCTGTTCTCTTCTTCAGTGTGTGTGTGGGTCTCTGGGTTTTCATTATTGTAGGTCACATGGTGCTAAATGTAGAACATTTGGATTTAAAATTCAAAATGCCTTAGATGGGTGCATTTGGAAGATGAGGCCGGTCTCCCTGTGTGGACGGTTCTTCTCCTTTGTGTGTGTTGTTGCGGCTCTTTTGCAACTAAGTAGCAAATTTTCCAAGTGGGCAAGTGTTTGAGGGGACAGTTGCACGTTTTGTATTCTTCATTTTGTACTATGAATGCTCACTTTAGAAGAAATCGTTATATAGTGAGTGAGTGCAGAGCAGCCGTAGGTTACATGAAGCACTTGCCTAGCCTGCAGAGGGAGGAGAAGGAACTACATTTGATTTCTGATATGTTCCTTTAAAGTCATTCTCCATTTTCCCCTTATTGTAAGCTTGGTTTTACTTTTTCTTGGGGTGGGGACTTTGTAAAAGGCTGGTGACGCATTCTTGTGTAGCGCTTTGACCTTCCCTCACTGTGGATATTTCTGAGTCTTGTCATTGGAGACTGAGAGTGCACTATTCCGTAGCACGCTCTTTCTAAGTATACCCTCTCCTTAGGTAAATAATCCTTTTGTTTGCATTTTCAGCATTTTGTGGCTTTGAATGAAAAGCCCCAAGTGAGTCACTGTAAGCCATGAATGAGACTGTGGCCAGAGTGTGAGTGTGTGCGTGTGTGTCCCTCCTCCTGACCTCCCGCGCCCGCCATGTGCTGCTGGCCAGCAGGTCACTGCACTTGTTCCGACTGTGGAAGTTGCTGATACACCTTGTACCATCTTGAGGACAAGGACTCGTCAGTGGTATAGTGCTGCCCCCTTGTCTTTGGAAGAATATCCACAGTTCTCAGTCCTTCTCAATACAGTCTGAGGGCCAATGAAGGAATGTAATTGACTTTTAAATCTCTGAGGAGGAGGTGCAAACCGTTGCCCACAGAAGTGTTCTGTTGGTGGGTATGACGGAGCCCTTTGTTGTTTATGGATTTCCTTGCCTTTCTGTAGAGAGCTGTGGGCCAGTTCCACGTTCCTCCACAGCTGCCCCAGCTCCCTTCCCTGAAAACATTTACAGATGTTGCTCTTTAGTGAATGACACAGCAGCGACTTAGTTGTTACATTGGGAGAATGAGGTAAAACAGCCAAGTGTGGTGTTGTTCATTTTCTTTCTGGGTGGAGTGCAAGACAAAAATGAGACACTGTTTTTTTCCTAATGCCGTGTTCTTGTTATTCTTGTTCTCTAGGCATTAAGTGTGACTGAAACCCTGATTAAACCCTTGGAGAAATTCAGAAAAGAGCAACTCGGAGCTGTGAAGGTTTGTGTCTAATTTGAGCACGCTCATAAACAGAACATGTCCATGTCTCTGCTGTGGCTGTATACTTTATTCACCTGTGGCAGAGTTGAGCAAGGTGCTGGGGCAGACCATCTGTTGGTTGGTGTTTGAGACACACGTTTCCCCTCAGGGAGGGGAAATTGAAAACAAAACAAAACACCTGGATGGGCAGTGTAACTATCTAATAATCTTCTCCGGTGAAGTCTGGCCACGGAGGTTACTCTTTTTTTTCCTCTCTAGATAGAAATCTTTCTCTACTGTAGAGTTGCAGCTGTGTGTGCGTGTGTGCGTGTGCTCTCGCTCTCGCTCACGTGCTTCTCTCTATCATGGGGATCTATGGCGCTATGCTTACGGACACTGCTCCCACACGAAGCCCTGGAACCTAGGACGAGATTGTTGCTCTTGGGAAATAATTTTCTCAACTCTAGCAAAGATTTATTGAGCTTCTATTATGTGCAACTATTTTTTATAAGAGTGAGCTACAGCCTCACACTCCAGGATCTGAGATGTAGCCAGGATTCCTGGGAATAATACAGCAAGCAGCTTTGCCACAGGGGAGCCTGAATATATTTAACAACTTCTAAGGTTTGTGATCTTAGCCTTAAAGTTAACCTAGAGAAATAATATCCATCACCCCCCCCTCCCCATTTCCTGGTCTTTCTCCCCTCCCGTCCCCTCCCCTCCCGTCCCCTTCTCTCCCCTCCCCTCCTCTTCCCTCCCTTTCCTTCCTCTCCCCTTCCAGCTTACTTGAGGGAGACAAAGCACCAACTACCATTTGTGTGTTGTCAACCACTGAGAGCAAAGAGATGAGCAAAATAAATTTTAAGCAGGGAAGAGAACACCCATGTTTGTTACTTTTCTCCACACAGTGCTTTGGGATGTGAAGTTTTTTCCTTTCCATTTATATTCACAGATAGAAAAACCCCAGGCCTTTCCCCGGACAGCCAGCGAGCTGCAGGTTTTGTATGCTTTCTGTCTTCTGTTGACCATCAGCAGAATTTTCTCTTATTGCCTTCCCCCATGTCCCAGGCTTCGTGTTCGATGTTTGTTTAGCAAAGCAACTTGCAAAATAAACTCGGGTGCTTACATGGAGAGATTACTGCACTGATGTAGTGCATGACACAAGCTGTGTGGTGACCAAATACTATCCCTAATTCCTGTTTCTGACAGCAGGTTTTTGAAGAATTTAGCTACATTTTTGGTCAGTACAGTATGGGGAGTTGCTGTCCTGTCTGTTGGTGACCCCTGGAAAACCCAGGTGGGACCCTGGAGAACTCCCCACCCTTCAACGTAGTAAACGGAAGTGGTCTCTTCTAAGAGTCATGCATAAGCAGCTATCCCTTGCATTATGTTGTTAAATCTTTAAAGATCTTGCTTCATTTCAGTACCGTTTAGAAGCTTCCACCTTGCCTTACCATAGAGATCCAGAAAGGAGCTTACCTGGTTAATAATAGTTCTGTAAGAACCAGAGAGGCGCTTCCGGTTTGGGGGTGTGTGTGCACGCGCACATATGTCTGTCCCTGCTTCGTAGACACTCAGGCTGTTTGACAACCACGTGCTGTGTTCCTTTCATTAGCGTGCTTGCATGCTATGCTTTAAAAGACGCTAGTCTCTTAGTTTGAAGAGCTTCTTGAAAAACAGCACAGAACTATTCTCCTGTGGAGATAACAACAGAGTATTTAAAAGTTGCTAGCATCTGAGTCTCCAGGTGTCTCTGTCAGCATACTGTTCCCGACTCCCCTCCTCTCTTCTTCCCGTGTGCTGACCTCATGCACTGTGCCTCTCTGGGGCTTTTTGGTTTCATCCGTGCCTGCGTTCTCTCGTTTCCAGAAGCCTAATGACATGTTTAACTATGGTTTAAATGTAATCTAAGGCACTAGGTGGTTTCTGTAAATTGGATTTAAAAACCTTCCAAGGTACCCTGGATGAGTGTGTTCTGTTTTGATGTACCTCCCTTGACTCATGTCTGCTGGGTTTGGGCTTGTTTCTATTTTGAAGGTTCTTCTGTTTTTTTCTTGTGGGCTCGATAGAATCAAACAGTGTGTGCAAGCCCACTGGCCTTGTCGAGTTGGCAAGACACTGGGTGCTTTGGGCTGAGTGAAGGTGCTGGTGGAAGTTTTCTTCAAGGCCTGCTTCATTTCTTAACTCATTTTTAACACTTTCCTTTTTCTGGACAGTGCTGGCATTTATTTTGCAGTGCCCCCAGCACCTTGAAAGCCAGTGCTCATTCGAGGCAAGCACATGAGTAAACTGCAAGGATAAGAATCTACAATTGCTTTCTGAGACACCTGACCAGTTGGGTAGTCGTGTAGACGTGGGTCTGGCCGAGTAGCAGCAATGTGTAAGAATTAAACGGCTGCCCCACACTGTACTGACCCCAGAGAGAGCGGATGGAGTTTGATGTTACTCAGTAGACACAAACATTTAAACACAAGACATGAAATAAATGTTGTTTCATAGACTATCACTTCTCACTTCAGCCTGGGACCAAACTTGAAGTCACATTTTAAAAACATTTCTTTCCAAGAATATGTCTAACAGATAGACTTAATAAATAAAAACTAACTAGCCAAGTATACTGGCTGGTTTTGTGTGTCAACTTGACACAGGCTGGAGTTATCACAGAGAGGGGAGCTTCAGTTGGGGAAGTGCCTTCATGAGATCCAGCTGTGAGGCATTTTCTCAATTAGTGATCAAGCGGGTAGGGCCCCTTGTGGGTGGAGCCATCCCTGGGCTGGAAGTCTTGGGTTCTATAAGAGAGCAGGCTGAGCAAGCCAGGGGAAGCAAGCCAGTAAGGAACATCCCTCCATGGCCTCTGCATCAGCTCCTGCTTCCTGACTTGCTTGAGTTCCAGTCCTGACTTCCTCTGGTGATCAACAGCAATGTGGAAGTGTAAGCTGAATAAACCCTTTCCTCCCCAACTTGCTTCTTGGTCATGATGTTTGTGCAGGAATAGGAACCCTGACTAAGACACCAAGATTTTGTAAATAACGGTAGAGTGTGGGTGAAACCAAACTTACCCAAGTGGTTTATCATATCAAGTGCTTTGGTAAATAAAGGAGGAGTGTTGCTGTAGGTTAATCCTAAAGCACCTGCTTGTGCTTCAGAAGGCTCAGTGTGAGGCCTCGGGGCACACAGGGAAGTAAAGTGCTGGCTGGACTTGAGCTCTGTGGGAGAGCAGTGAGCATGCCCTGTGGAGTCGTGAGCCGAACAGAGATGTGGGATGTACCCACTCAGCTTTGGAACACACTCAACCTTGCTAGGGACCCTGCCTCATGCCCCGTCGGAATCCTTTCAGTGCCTGTGTGAACTGCGGTTTGGGGCCACTCCAGGCCTCTCTCCCTCAGTTTCCCGGTCTGTCTCAGAAGGTGGTTGCAAGAGCACCCACTGGCCAGGTCTCGGACCTGAAGTGTATGGGTGTTGTCATTTCACATCCTACCTGTGGCACTGGCTAGGTAGCTCCGCAGCAAGTATTCACTCGGTGACAGTGGCTCTGCTCAGTGGTGGCACCCTTGTGCTGTATGCACAGGCTCACTTGTCCTCTGATGGTTCCTGGGCTCTTGTTGGGTGTGGAGCCGAGTATTGGGTGGTGTGGGAGGAAGAGCTGAGTGTCCTCTTTAGAGGGGCTAAGGGCACTTGAAGAGGGATTGTAGCGGGGATGAGATGACTCATTGAGATGCTAGGTGTGAGCTGAGGGAGGTGGACCCCCTCAGGACTGGGTCTCACTGGCAGCAGGATGTTAGTGGACCCTGGAGGACGGAAGGGAGATGCAGGACTCTGCTTCCTGGGCTGTTTGAAGAGTGACCTGCGTGATAGCTGCTCGTACTGGGTCCTGTTCCCTGTGAGGAGTGTTCCTTCCTTACTCAAATACAGAGAGACGAATTGGGATCTCTTATGAAAATGGTTCAATTCTCTAGACTCCTCAGATGCTGGACATTATTTAATGTTTATATGTGAAAGGTAAACGTTTTTTGTTTCTCAAGAAAAGCTGTAAAATGTAGATAACTATACAAAGAGAGTCATGTTAAAGAAAATTTAGCAAAAAACCTTGTTTCTTCCAAAACAAAATTAAAATTCTGGTGCAATATACATGTTTATATTTTTATGATTTCTTTCTTTTTTTATGGAAATGTAAAAGTCTTAGTAAGAAGTATGAAGATGGCCTGCATTGCGTGATTGACCTTTTCTGACGTCGGCGGCAGGCAGCGCCCTCCTGATTTGCTGTTTGCCCCACTAGCTGGGTTGTCGTACATGGTTTTGAAACCTTTAAGATCTTTGGGTTTTGCTTAGATCGCCTTTGTTTTATTCATTCCAAGATCTGATGGCGATCTCTGTGGTACAGCTTCATTTTTTACGTGTGACTCAGCCGATCTGGAATTAATTTTGTCATGGGTGGGGTTCTGTTTCTGTTCCCAGTTAAACAGTTAACCCCAATCCCTCTGGTTAAATGATGCATTTAAAAATGGGGTGCTCTCTGCCGGGCAGGGCACCTTTGCATATATCTACTGTTAATGCCCTTTTGAGAGATGGGTTAATTTGAGTTGTGGGTCTTAGGTTCATGAATTTCTCTTCCATTTATAGATTTATATGGCTCTTATTGTATCCCATGATCCTATTTGAAGTCATATCTCTACTTTTTTTCATATGTGCAATTTTATAACGTTATAAGATAACGTCTCATGAGTAATATTTAATCTTTACTTGGTTTAGTAATTTTATAAAAACATGTTGATATGTTTCCAGCTGTTTGATGAAAATTAGAAGAGATGACACATGGGATAGGCTCGTTTCCCACGTGGAGACCAGCGGAGGCCTATCACAGTAGCTCCTGGGGAGGCCTAGCTGGCTTGCCAAGGCTTATCTTTCTTTAACCCACTTTTCCACCAAGCCACACTTCATTGTGGTACTGATTGACCAAGCTCTCTTGAGTTTACATTGCTTCGTAAGAAACATTTGCTCCTTGCCATTGGTTTGAACTCCGTGACTTTGCTGCCAGTTTCTATTATATCCGTTTTCTATGTGCAGTGTAGGAAAGAGCATGCCCCATTCTTTATTGGTTGCTCATTAAGATCTATACAACTTTACCACAAGAAATGATGTGAGCACAAAGAATATGCTGCAACCACATACACAGAATAAACACAGGGACGGACACTTGTGAGAGTTGAGACTCCAGGGGCAGACGTAGGAGCATTCCTGTGGCAGTATGCCGGCTCTCCGTGTAGTGTCCTGCAGGTGGGCAGCACACAAGCGAGTGGCCACACGTATCCAAGTCATAATGCAGGCACTACGCCGACCGCCTTTAAATGGGCTCTCCGGTGGAGGCAGCAGTATGGGGTGAACTGGACTTTGTGCTATTAAAGCAGTCAACAAGAAGCACAGGGGAAGTAGAAAGGTAGTGGCTAACCCTGTACATGCATGGAGATGCTGTCAACTGCCACGGTCATAAAGACAGAGAAAGTGCTTCTGGAGGAAGGCTGTCCTCTCTGACTCTTGATTTGTCCCTCAAGCACCAGGGACTACCGGCTCTCTGCGGGTGAGTCAGCACCAGACATCCCCAAACCATTCAGATGAAAACTAATTAGGTTCTCCTTGTCAGGCATTTTGGGAGACTTTATCTGTCCTTTTATTTTTTACATAGGGATGTTTTGCTTGCATGTGTGTCTGTGCACCATATGCAGTACTCACGGACAACAAAAGAGGAGTCGGACTTCCGGGCCTGGAGTCACAGCTTCTGTTGAGGTGCTAGGAAAGGAACCTGGCTCCTCTGGAAGAAGACCATCTCTCTACCCCACATTTTTTTTTAAGTTTTTCAAGTTGGTAACTGGAATTGGAACATAATGGAAAAAAGAATTGATTCCCAAGTCTCATCTTCATCAATGTGGGGATTAATTTGTGGCCTTACATGACAAGGCAGAGGCTGTCCTGTCCTCAGAACCTACAGCTTGTCCTGTGCAGTGGGGACGTGAATGCCAGGACACATACAAAAAAATCATGTTCTTTGTTTCGTCTTCCCTAAAAGAGCAAACTCCTGTGAGAAAAGGCGGTGGTTGTTTCCTGTCACTGACTTAGAACACCTAGACAGTAAGGAAGTTGGTGTGCCGGGGACGAAGTGAAGAGCAAGGGGGCCTGGGACATTGATGGACATGTTCTCTTGAGGCTAAAAAAACGTTTGTTAAAAGTACCTAGCTGAGCAGTGGCTTCGTTGTCATCTCTACACGCAGGAGCTGGGTTACTTGTTTTCTCAATGCCTTTATAGCAAAAGCAAAGCAGGTTCTAGTTTCGAGCAGGGCTGGGGAAGTGCGGGAGTTAAGCATACCAGCTCATGCCAGTGTCAGTGTGTGCTGGGGTTTGTTGACCACTTGCTGCTTCTGTTCAGTGCTCTATGCATCTGTGGCAGGGTTGGACCTCTGGCAGCATCGTATATTCAAACTGGATTCTGATGACTTCCCTGAGATGTTCTAGGATTGTTAAGATAAAAAAAAAATACGGCCATACTTATTGAGTTTAAAATGAATTTCATCTTGTAGTAAAGTCCAGAGAAAGCTTTATTTATTCATTTTCCCC
>JADRCD010233965.1:0-16394 GCA_019843815.1 Montemys delectorum | reverse complement strand
CTGCCCAGGATTCTGTGTGCCATGCACTGCCCACTTACTCAGGGCCCGGGACTCTGTGTGCCATGCACTGCACACCCTGCTCAGGGCCCAGGACCCTGTGTGCCATGCACTGCCCACCCTGCCCAGGATTCTATGTGCCATGCACTGCACACCCTGCTCAGAGTAAGCCTGTTTCTTGCTGGGGCTTGCACCCTTTACCACCAAGACATACCCTGACCTACCCATACTGCCTACTGTGTTCTAACTCACATCCATGTCTGTCTCCTTCAGCCCAGATAGCTTCCACTCAGGCCGCATGTGTTATGGGGATAATTAATTTCAATCGGGAGTTTCTACCCTACTTTCAATCACTTAGTTCACAGATGAAAGACACACACCTTTTATATTTACAATAAGCTTTAAAGCGCCAGAGCTGGGCAGATTCTACCAGCGAATCTATGCTGTTTATTATGTCTACTTTCCCGCCACTAACCCTGAGATATGACTTGCCATGCTCTCTTACTCTGATTGGCCCAGTTCTCTTGGTCAATTCTCACGATCCCTTACCCCACATTATCTTCTCCTTTCTCCATTTTTTTTTTTTCTCCCCTGTGGTCCTCTCGTCAGACCCCCAAGCCCTGGAACCCAAGCCACACCTACCTCTCCGGCCCAGCTACAGGCTGTAGGCATCTTTATTCAACCCATAGTTTCAGATTCAGGAGCAAGGTCCCACAGCTGCACTTGGTGTCTATGAGGATCTCCTCGTCTCCTAGGCAACCAGGCCAGGATTTAGCATTACAATGCACAACAGCGCAGAGCTCCTCCAGCTGTCTTCCACACAGCCTCCTCCTCCGGCTTACTGTTCTTCCTCTCCCTAGGTAGTGTCGCCTGGCTTCCTTTAGTGGCCATGCACCCTCTGAAGGCTACAGTTCAGTCCCCTGTCCTTTCTGCCTAGAATAGTGCCTGTCAGAGCGAGAACCGCAAACAGGATGTGTGCACAGTGAGCTATGGCTTTGACGGTGTCATCAGTCCCAGAGATAATTAAACTGCAAGTCATGAGCTTGAAGAGGCGCCGAAGACGAGTGCTTCCAGTTTCATTTCGGTGGGGCTCTCTGTCTTGCTCTCTCTACTCTTCACAGTCATACAGGCTGTTGTGTGGCCAGTCTTCAGTGAATTGACTTTTGCTCAAGGGGTTAATAAAGGTTTCTTCTTAGGATGACGCAGGGGCACGGGAAGACATGCAAGCCTTGTTTTTAAGAGGAGAGTAGGCGGTTGCTTCGTGCTGGTCACTTTCATAAGAAGCTGCTGCTCCCACCCTCTGGGCTACCAGACACAAGAACCTCCACCTCCATCCACCACCACCGTTCCCCGAGTTCAGACAGTTTCTGTACTCTAACACATGCTGGCTAAGGGGAAGGTTACACTCTCATGATTTTTAACCCTTGTTTTCCCCCAGTAGACAAAGGATACTATTTCAATTTAAATATCACTGGAGAAATAATATTTTTAATAATATTGCGTGAGACTGATTTCCTGTCTTCTGCATGTATAGAGCTACAATTGGATTAGAATACACAGTTGTTTCTTAATTAACTAATTAATACAGCTTTTGCTTACTGGGTGTGCAACTTCATTTTGTGTTGTTATAAAACGCACACGGGTGGGTAGTTTATAAACAAAACAGATCTATTTAGCTCATAGTTCTGGAGATCTGAGAGTATGACATTGGTGTCTGCTTGGCTTTGATGGGGGCCTCACTGTGGTTATGTGCTTCATGTGACAGTGTTTGTGTAAGAGATTCGGGGGCTGCCAGGCTTCTTCGAACAATGTAGTCTCATGGGAATTCATCCACTTCCATGAAATCTTCATTAATCCCTCTAAAAGTAGTGCCTCCATGACCTGATAACTCTGGAGCAGGCGTCATTTCTTGAAGATTCCATCACCCCAAGAATGACCTATCAGAGGCCAGGCTTTGCAGTACATTAGAATTTGCAGGGCATATGTAAGCTATATCCAAATTATACCATGCCGGGAAAAGTTAGTGCATTGTAGACTTCGGCCGGTGTAAGGAATCCCTCTGTACACCTTAACTGGAAGATTGTGGTATTGTTGAATGTTACAAGCTAACTGTGAGCTGGGGAATCTAGAGAGTGAATCGTAAAGTACATGGCCCAGCAGCTCTGGGCGTTCAGAACGTTGATGCAAGATGCCCAGCGGTGTGAGGGGATGCCGTAGCGAGAACACTTGAGAGTCGTTCGGCTCTGCGCACAGTAATGCCTCCAGAGGGTAACACGAACCATGAACCTGCTTTCAGCTCCACCATTTAACTGCTCAGCATGATTACAGGGTCTCGGTTTCGGCCTATACTGTTGGTAGGTGAATGATTTTCATGGTTCAAATCATGGTTTTTAGGTAGAAACTCTCAGTTTGCTAACTTTGCATTTAAACTTTATTTTACTCAAAGACTTTTAATTTAAGGACCAGACAAATACTGGACTTGTTTTTAGAAACTTCTGAAGATTTGTTGGAAAATATTTATCTTCCAGTTTATTTGAATAGTTCTAGGGCATTGGCTTAAAGCTTTCCTTGGCCGTGTAGCTGCTCCCCACCCATCTCCAGACCTTCTTTGTGCCTACCCAAGTGGAAGCCCGCTACCTGTGAAGTCGTGACCGCTCCTGGGCTTCCTCTGTCATTCTGCTTGTCAGCCTTAGCTCCTTAATGTGCAGGAGTTTCTCTTTTCATGTCTCCTGTGCAGTGCCTTTCATCTGCGCGCCTAAGAGTCCATCCATGGATAGCATGGCCAGAATCTGATGACATTCCTTTCTAAAGCCACCATCTTGCTGTGTAGTCCAGGCTAGCCCTGGATCTGTCCTCCCGCCTTAGCTTCCCAAGTGCTGGCTGGGATGACCGCTGTTCATGTTACCCAATAGGATTTGTCCCCCTTTGTTATGTTTTATTGTGTGTGGTGTGGGCGTGTGCAGGTGGTGTTAATGGGACTTAAGACTGTTCCACGAACAAGTATAATCCTTAATCTTCAGTCTTCGGGGCTCATCAAGCTCTTCTCTAGAGTTTGGGAAGAATCATTTTAGACTTTGCTGCAAGTCCTTGTGTCGGTGGCTCAGCCCTGCAGGAGAGTAGGAGTGAGTCAGACATGAGTTCTAACACAAGTTTATAAAACCCTGCATCATGACCAGCACGAGGCCGTGGTTTGATGGTTCCCTGCGGTGGGGTCAACTAACAGTGTTTGTTTTAACACAGGCTGATCTCCAAGTGGAGCAGAACCGGCAGCATTTCTATGAGCTCTCCCTTGAATATGTGTGTAAGCTCCAGGAAATCCAAGAAAGAAAGAAGTTCGAGTTTGTGGAACCTGTGAGTAGCTGCGGGTCTTTGTTGTGAAAAGGCTACGGGGGGGGGGGGGGGGGGAGACTTCACGGGTTGTGAAGGGTGGACATAGCTAGGGAGAGTCTAGGAAGACATCTAAACCTTTGGGAGGCCTTGTTGACAACGTCCCCCAGAAGGGGCACAGCCCCCACCGTACCGTGATCCCTGCCCCCACTGTGTTACAGACGTGAGATAGGCCTTTAAGTGGGTGCCTGGGAATCACAGCTTGTTCATCATTTTCCGTACGGGCTAGCAGCTTACAATTACTTAATTTCTAGTGACTTCTTTGGGCCTACTTTGTTTCAGTGGGGTGATGGACAGGGGAGGTGGCTGGGTGCTCTGGATGGAGATGCTCCGGACGGTAGTGCTCTGGATGGTGGAGCTCCGGATGGAGGAGTTAGTTAGGAGTGGTGGTGTTCCGGATTGTGATTTTAACGCAGGCCTTGCTTCCTTGCTTCTTTTCTTCCTTGCGTGCACTAACACTCTTCTCTTTTATCTCTTTTGTGGTAGATGCTGTCCTTCTTTCAGGGAATGTTCACTTTCTATCATCAAGGTCACGAGCTTTCCAAAGACTTCAATCACTACAAGATGGAACTCCAGATCAACATTCAGAATGTAAGGAAATGAAAGCCTTCTGGTAGCTAAAAGATGTTTGGAGTGCAGCTCTTTAGAAATTCTGGTCTCAAAATCTTTTAAGACCAGACTGGTACTGAGAAAATGGGGATGTGTCGCCATCTAGTGGTCAACTTTGGTGTAACAAACTGCTTTGTAACCGATGAAGCTCTAGAAATTCTGCCCTTGGAGGCTCTTCGTTGGGTCTCTGAGGCAGATTCTTGGGGTAAACGTGCTTATGTTAATTCTGAATTGTTTGTGTAAGAAATTGCTATCCTGGCCTTCCACCTAGAGTTTCTGACTTTAACCATCAGTCATGAGTTTCATCCCCAGACTGGCTTATGGAATTTCTCCGTCCCTGCATTTTGGGCATGTTCTCTGATGTGTCTGTGTCCACAGCTGCCATTTGTTTTCCTTGCTGTCTTTTGTGAAGTGTGTGCTTTCAACCGTATGTTGGAAAATGACATTTGGAGATTTCTACTAAGATTGCTTTAGGCTGAGATGGTTCAGTGGGTAAAGTGCTTGCTGTGTGATCCTGGAGACCTGAGTTTGAATCCCAAGACTCATGCAAACCCAATTGGCTGAGTATACTATAATCTCAGTGCTTTTTAGTAAGGGGGGAGAGAGAAGAGGACTCTTGGGCTCAGTTGACCTGTGAGTGAAACACTAACAACCAGAGACATGCCTCAGGCAAGATGGGGACCCCCCCCACACACACCAACACACACACGCGCGTACACACACGCATCCCAACACACACACACACACACCAATACACCCCAACACACGCACACACACACACACACCAACACACACACCCTATGTGCTTTATTCATGTGTACACTCAAAAAAGTTGAAAAAAGAAAAGGTTTTTATTTACGTACCACTTGGGTTTTCCAGGTAAGACCTTTCTTACATGATGTGTTCTCAGAGCACAATTCATTATGTTAGAAGCCCAGTGTGACAGCTTCGCACACAGCACACCCAGAACACACAAGTGTGTGGGGGTCTTTGTGCTGTGGTTTAGAAGTTAGGTAGATAGAACTTAAAACAGATGTGCATATCTGTGTGTCCAAGTGTGTTCCAGTCCACCTCAACATTGTTCCTATGGTAGTAGAATTACTTTTTTCTATGGTTTCTATTGGTTTTTGTGCAGGTCAGAGGTTGCCCACTTCTGTCTCTCTCAGTTGCTCTCTGTCTGATTTTCTGAGACATGGTCTCTCATTGAATGTGGAGCTCACTGATTGTCTAAGCTGGTTGGTCAGAGAGCTCCGGAGGTCTATTGAGTCTCATTCCTCCCACCGTGCCGTGATCCCAGCCCCTCCTGTGCTGCAGACATGGAGATAAACCTCTATGTAGGTGCTAGGGAATTCAGACTCACAGCTTTGTGTCTGCGTGACAGTCACTTCACCGAGCCCACTAGGAATCTGAATGAAATGATGTATTTTTCAGAGTAACTTGTAGGCTGTAAAACAGCTTGTGAAGAGAGACTAGTTGAGAAGATTAGAGTATAGATGGTGCCCACTCCCAACTGGTATATAATTATAGAATTAATCTTTTTTTCTTAGACCAGTGGTTCTCAACTTTGCTAATGCTACGATCCAGCTCCTTATGTTGTAGTGACCTGGGACATAAAATTATTTCCATTGCTACTTTAGAGCTGTAATTTTGCTACTGTTCTGAGTCATATTGTAAATATCTGTGCCTTCTGATGGTCTTAGGCCGATGAAAGGGCCATTTGACCCCTGAGGGGTGACCTATAGGCTGAGAACTGCTGTTCTACACTGACTTGGTCAACTTCAGGGCTGGCCAGATGAGACTAGGCCTGATTGTATGTATGTAAAATGGGAACAGAACCCCACATTAGAAACAGTGAAGACTTTCACGATCGTGGGTATTTAAACTCAATGTGGTGTTTCTTGCTTGTCATCCCAGTGGGAAGTGGAGGCAGGAGGATCAGGAGTTCAAGGCAATGTAGTAATTTTGAGACCAGCATGAGCTACATGCCACGCTCTCTCAGGTGTCCCCTCCCGTTACATCATAGAATGTTAAGCCTGTCATGAGACCCTGTACCACAGCTTTCTGCCTGGGAAGCCATCTTGGTTAGGCCAGGTTCTGGAGCGACAGAGGAACCCCCACAGTCTCCTGGGGCTCTGGTCAGCCGTCTTCACATCCCTTCCTTCCAGACAGACGTCCTTTTATAATGTACCTGTTGCCAAGAGGGACTCCAGGGGGACTGAGTCATGAGATAATGCTGAGCAAAACCGGGAGAGAGGAGATAGGCTTCCTTAGAATGCCTTGTTAGTACATTGCTAATCAGAGCTTGCACGGTTGACAACAACACTCCTTTTTTATTGTGAGTAAAATGGGCAAGAACTTTCTGGAAAGGGAAACTTTTTTTCCTATATATTTTGGAATCCAGAGATACGCATTTATTAGGAATTGCCCCAAATCCTCACTCTTGAGTATGTCCCTAGTCTAGCTACCTTTATAAGTATCTCTTAGTTTTATTCTGGTCTCTGAGGCTTCTTGGGTGCCGCTCATTTGGAAGTGGATCCTTCGGCCTCATTTTCAGGACCTTGACTGGCTCTTGGCTCAGTTGGGATCCTGCCTCAGCACCCCCGCCCCCGCCCCCAGCTGATGCTGTAGAGCACAGGTGTGAGCCCCACATCCCTGCCTTGCCTCTGTTTTCGGCCACTTTCCTCCACTTAAGTCGCTGTCTGCTCTCCCTCGGAAGTACTGTCATGTACTCATTTTTTTTCGGCTATTCATTTTATTTCCTTATGTTTTTTTTTTTTTTTAAATAAGGGCAGATTCTGACTATATAAAGCCATACATTTCTGAAAGAAAACCTCAGTTATGTTTTAGTTTTAATATGATATATCAACTGAAATGATAAAACTGAATTTTAAGGTTAGATATCTTTATGGCATCATAGTTATTTGTCAAGTGTTTAGATTTTTATTATAGTAAAATAATTAAATTTAAAATGACTCTTATACTCAGGAAGAGAAGTAATTTTATTTAAAAATGAAAGCAAGCTATTTCCGGCCCCATCTGGTTATGTCTTTTATGTTGTAAAAGTGGCCGGACTTTTCCTGAGGGATTTGCTTTTTACCCGTTTTTCTGTAATCTGGAGCAATAAATAGAAAGCAAGAAAGTAGCAAGATGGCTTTTAGAAAGTAGTGTTTTTTCCCCCCAGAGGAAAGGAAGTTGTATCAAAATTAAAGGATATTTTGAAAGCTATCCTTTGTGATGCTACCCTAGAAGGCTGGTGCGAGGAGGGTGGGACTAGATGTCCTGGCAGAGGACGCCATCAGGATTTCAGGGTTATCAGGAAGTCTCCAGACGATTATACACAAGGCAGAGAAGTAGTTAAGAGTGTGGCTAGCTAGTTCTACTTTGGTAGGCGATAGTAAGGAGTTTTGACTAGCTTAACTATAGAAGAATAAAAATGGCTCGTTTTTCCGGTGCTCATTATTGTGGTAAATGACTTACTCCACCGTGAACAGACAGCTCTCATAAGCTCGGTGATACAGGGATGCAGGCAAGGGTGCTTCCCCTCTCTCAGAGCCTGCAGACAACGTGCTCCGCTTAGTTTCAGATTTCATGCTGATCTAGAAACTAGGTCCCACCTGGTATATCTGGGATCAATAAGCATAGATTTGGGGGAGCATCC
This sequence comes from Montemys delectorum, assembly GCA_019843815.1. Taxonomy (NCBI): domain Eukaryota; kingdom Metazoa; phylum Chordata; class Mammalia; order Rodentia; family Muridae; genus Montemys; species Montemys delectorum. The sequence goes on along the minus strand of JADRCD010233965.1, from coordinate 8,743 downwards.
TGTAAGGCTGTCTGCCCCCTCTGAAAACTTGTAGGAAACACGTTCTTAATGGTAAGGACTGGGATTTTGGCACTACTTGGCAAACCTTGCCTCTGATTCCAGGAGTCTGATGAGTGTCTCAGGAGGATCGAGGCCTGATCAGCTGTTCTCCTGGACTGGCAGCCCACTCTTTCTTTTTTCTCCTCCTCCATATGTATAGAACCCTGGAGAGGATATGAAGTTTTACTGACGCCTGTCTGTCTGTCCGTCCGCCCGCCTGTCCGCCCGTCTGTCCATCTGTCTGTCTGGGGAACCATACTTTTCTGGTTTTGTTTGTTTTAGTAAGGTGAAACCCTCCTCATGCTCTCCCCCTCTGCCTTCTTTTGTTCTGAGTGATGTCGTGGGCTGAGATGACTGAATTATGGCAGTCGACACTTGGAATCCCCGTCCTGCCCTCCACCTTTCAAAGCTTATTTAAGGGTGTTTTAGTTTCTGCTCTGTTAAGACGACCAAGGTAACATATAGAAGAATGAGCTTATCTGAGCCTACAGCTCCCGAAAGTTGACGTCTCTGATGGCAGAGCAGAGGCAGCAGGCACAGCAGCTAGAGCAGAGCTGAGGGTTTGCCAAGAGTGTGGAGCTCAGAATGGCAGCAGGCTTTGTAACCTGGAAGCCCTGGGACACACTCCCTCCAGCAAGGCCACACTTCCTAGACCTTCCAACCACCTGAGTAGTGTGCTTGGCCCCTCCCGTGCCTCCTCCTTCAGGGTGGCTCAGCCTGACCCAGACTTTCTAATTAAAGGCATCCGGATTCCATCTTGGCGTCCCAGCGGACTCTGGCCGTAAGGCAAGGCTTACTTACCATAGGCTGGCTTTCTTGACAGTGCTCCCACTGGTGTACTTCTGGAATCGAGTGACGCTGGCCAGCATCTGCCTTATGTTTGAGTATTAAAGCACTGTATGGTGTTTTACTGCCTGTCACAATTTAATTTATTATTTTATTTGCAGTGCTGGTGATTAAACCCACTGTCATCATGTGGGGCAAAGCAAACCGTACACCCTGAGCTATATATACCTCTAACCGCAGGCGCCATTTGAAGTTCTTTGATTCAGTTTGTAACCAGATTCAGTACTCACAGTCTAGCTTCCTTCCGATTAAAGCACATCTTCCAATGTCCCTCGAGTTTAGAACCGAGGGTTGCTAGGTTGGAGGTAGTCTATTAATTGATGTTAGAAACCTTAAATTTAGCCGGGCGGTGGTGGCGCACGCCTTTAATCCCAGCACTTGGGAGGTGGAGGCAGGCGGATTTCTGAGTTCGAGGTCAGCCTGGTCTACAGAGTGAGTTCCAGGACAGCCAGGCTATACAGAGAAACCTTGTCTCGAAAAAACAAAACAAAACAACAACAACAACAAAAACCCCTGAAATTTCTGCCCTAATTCGTAATTAACATAAAGAAATATGGCACATTTTATAAATATGGGGCCCCCAGGCAGAGCGAACACTGTGTGGTACTGTGGTGTTAGAACTGGGGTCTGGAGGCGGCATGCAGAAGAGAGATGGAGTGTATGAGAGCCTACTTGTGCGAATGTGTTGTGAATCTGAAAATACATTGATGTTAATAGGAGTTTGAGATCTCAGTAGGAGTGGATAAACCTGGGGAAAATGGATGGGCTGCAAGGAAACCTCAGGTACTGGAATAGAAGTCAGCTTATTGGTATGCAGGCACAGGTTTTTACAGTACAGCAATAGTGGTTCCATTGTATATGTGTATGCTAACCAGTGAGAGTGTGAGTGTGTGTGTATAAGATTGTATGTGTGAGTGTGTGTATGTGTGTGATAAAGTGTGTATGTGAGTGTGTGTGCTTGCACGTGTGTGCATGTGTGTGTGTGTGTGTGTGTGCGCGCATGTATGCACGTGTGCACGTGTGTCTTGCTCAAGTCTGCCTGCACAGAAGTCTTAGAAGGAACAGCAGCTGTGAGCACGCTGTACCTGGTACAGAGTAGGATACCTCCTCCGTCCATCACAGGCAGCAGGGCTCCCTTGGAGAAACAGTACCTTCTCGATCAGCGATGGGGAGAGTGTATCAGCCTGAGATCCCCACTAGACAGAGGATGAGAAACTGCTCAGAGAATTAAAGACCGTGACTTGAGGTCTCCTAGCTAGCTGGACACCTGTAGGACATTTAGGGTGTAACACTAAGCAACAGGAGATTGTGGATGAAGTCCATTGGACTAGATCTGTTCCACACACTTGTGGAGGAAATTAGGGTTGGGAGGAATCTCACCGAAATGATGAATAATACCAATGTGAAATCAGTGGAAACAGACACAAACGTGGGAGATGCCACAGATGGGGACAAGAAGGGGAACCAGACCTTTTTAGAGTCCTCTGTGTGTGTGTGTGTGTGTATTAATGTATGAATGAATGAATGACTATTTGTTAGACAAGGTTTCTCTGTGTAGCACGTGCGTGCGTGCGTGCGTATAAATAAATACAAATCAGTAACCTTGTATCTTTATGTAGCCCTGGCTGTTCTGGAACTTTCTCTGTAGACCAGGCTGGCCTCGAACTCAGAAATCCGCCTGCCTCTGCCTCCCAAGTGCTGGGATTAAAGGCATGCGTCACCACCGCCTGGCCAATGCACTTATTTTTGAGCCTGGCTGAAAGAAGCGTCCATAAGCTGGGTGGTGGTGACTCATCGGGATGCCTGTGGTTGCTCTGCTCTTCAGTTTTGCGCATCCTGAGCATCCCCTTAGCAGACATTTGCAGCCCATGTCTCCTGAGTTTCAAGAGTGACTTTAGTTGCTTTAGCTGCATGGACATTATTTGCCCGTGAGATCCTCCTCCTCCTCGCCTCTCTCAGGGAAGTAATGCCATCTTCTTAGTTGCCACAGTTAGAAAAAATGGTTACTGACTCTTTTTTGTTAGTTTGGAGAGAATAATTATTTTCGGATTCTCAGTGTTCAGATTGCTGTTGTAGCAGTACTAGCTTGGCTCAGGTCGGTTATTGCGCACACCTTTTATTTCCCCAGTAGATGGATCTTTTATGGCTTATTTACTCTTTACATCTAAGGTTAACAAAATAAGGAAACATGAAGCATCAAGGTCTCTCTGGTGTCACTGGCTCATCCTCTCTATTGGCTATTTTACATTTTGTTATCTTTGAATATGAATCTCAATAAGGAGACACACTGGAAAGAGCGAACATTTTTTTGAGTTCTGCGATTTAATTTTAGTTACACAAAGACTTCAAATGTATGCACAAAAAAAAAAATCAGGAGAAGTTGGAATCTGTATTTTTTTCTTTTTCAGACACGGAATCGATTTGAAGGAACCAGGTCAGAAGTGGAGGAACTTATGAATAAAATTAGACAAAATCCCAAGGACCAGAAGCGAGCCAGCCAGTTCACAGCAGAGGGCTACCTGTACGTCCAGGAAAAAAGTAAGAGGAGGGTGTTGAATAGCTCAGATCTGAAGCTTCGGGTGGTTGTGAGCTAAAGGCAGGTTCTCGGCCAGAGCAGAAGGTGCTCTGAACTGCTGAGCTATCTCTCCAGGCCCTGAAGGCATACTGTGTACACATTCCTGTTTCGGCAGCAGCATGGAGCTTTCTGGCCAGTTGGCCCTGCCATATGTGTCTAATGATGTGCTTCACGAGTTTGCTTCCTTTGTTTCTAAGGAAACGGAGTTACCTTTAGTGGTAACAACAGCCAGGAGGTTCTCTGTTACTCCAAAAGGTGCCGGAGAGATGGCTCAGCAGTTAAGAACACTTCTTGCACTGGGCAGTGGTGGTGTACACCTTTAATTCCAGCACTTGAGAGGCAGAGATAGGCACATTTCTGAGTTTGAGGCCAGCCCGGTCTACAGAGTGAGTTCCAGGACAGCCAGGGCTACACAGGGAAACCCTGTCTCGAAAAACAAACAGACAGACAGACAAACAAACAAGCAAACAAGCACTTTTTGCTCTTCCAGAAGGCAAGAGTTGAGTGTCTAGCATCCGAACCTTGTAGCTCACAAGGGGAATCTAATGCCCCTGGCCCCTGTGAGCATCTTTACTCACGTATACATACCTTTTACACATAATTAATAAAAATCTTAAAAGATACTAGGAGTGCTGTGGTGGGAATACCGTGGATGCTAGTGCTACATAGCAGTATTTTACTACCTACAGAGACTTTAGTGTTGGCTTGCTTGTCTTTGTGTAGCTTATAACAAAGTACTTGAAATGGTACCGTATTAAAAACGTGATTTACTTGTCTCCTGCTTTTGGTGATTGGGAAGTGACCCATGGCTCCATCACATTGTGACAAAGAAGTTGAAGTCAAATGGCTGTATGTATAAGGTGCTTCACTTTAAATTACCCACTGAGGCCTGGGGAAGTGGCTTAGCTGGTAAAGTGCCTGCACTACAAACAAGCCTGAGGGTCCAAGTTGAGATCCCCAGCACCCATCAAAAAAATCGAGGTATTCCCATAGCATCCTGTGCTGATGCTGTGCCAGTGTGGGGAGCAGGGCTCCTTGGACCTCACTGCCAGCCAGTCTAGGCAGTTGGTGAGCTCTGAGTTTAATGACAGACCTTGTCTTTAAAAGATAAGGTGGAACACTCAGGAGGCAGAGGCAGGGGGAACTCTGTGAGTTTGAGGCCAGCCTGGTCTACAGAATGAGTTCAGGATAGCCAGGGCTACACAGGGGAGCCGTGTCTTGAAATACCCCCACCTCCAAAAAAAAAAAAAAAAAAAAAAAGGTAGGTAATGGAAGACACTCATTGTCAGCCCTGGACTCATGTATCCATGAACATGTACGCAGGTACCCACACAAACTATTCTCATGGGAACTAACCCACTGGCAACTCTGCTAATTCCTTGTTGGGGTGATGTGCACTTACCCAGTCAGGCTCAGTGATGGTAGAGTTTGGCTTGAGACTCTTCGGGGTGTAGACCAATCAATCACTGTACTGTTCATTGTACAGAATATTCAGGTGCAGCCAGAGGGCTTCCTCATTGGAAAGCTCTAGAAGCCAAAGCTCATTCCAAGGTCTGACTTGAATCTCTCTGTTGCCCTCCCTCTGACCCTTAGCTTTGCTCAGGGCTACACACTTTTCTTCCATTGGTTATGTGTGACGGACTTGGCTGGCTTCCACATTGACCAACTGGGAAGTAGAGGATTGTGGGAGAAGTAGTACTGTCTCTGTTGAACCGAAGCTAAGCAGCCAGCAGGATGGCGTGCTTCCTCTGTTTAATCTGGAGTGCCTGAGCAGCTCTTGGGCGTTCTAGCACATACAAAGTATGTCATTTATTCTGATTATTACTATTGAGTGTGAATGTGGATAAGCATCTGGGCTGGAGCATGTGCGGGATCAGGGGGCAACTTTCAGGAGCCGGTTCTCTCTCTCCGCTGTGGGATCTGGGGACTGAGCTCAGGTCACCAGGTTTGAGCCATAAGTACTTTACACGTTGAGTCATCCTGCTATCCTAGCATATGACTGTAACTCACAGTCATCTGCTGAAAAGTCTCACAGTGCTCTGAGGGTGTCCTGTCCCCCAGCCCCCTTCTATTAGTCCCCACAGTGTGTGTGTGTGTGTGTGTGTGTGTGTGTGTGTGTGTGTGTGTGTAGACAGGGTGTCTCTCTGAATCCCTGGATGTCCTACTCCCTGTGTAGACTAGGTTGGCTTGAAACTCAGAGAGATCTGCCTGTTTCTGCCTCCTGTATGCTGGGATTAAAGGTGTGCATCCCCATGCTCGGCTGAGCCCCTTCACTTCTATGCTCTCCCTGGCTGAGCAGTGTAGTAATGTGTCCTCACTGTGCATGCTGCCTCCGCATGAGGAAAACCACAAAGATCTGTGCTTTGTTGAAGGGCCTGCTCCATTTGGATCCAGTTGGGTCAAACACTACTGCATGTACCGGAAAACAGCCAAGAAATTCAACATGATTCCTTTTGAGCACAGATCTGGGGGAAAACTGGTAAGTATTTGATAGTAGTATTTTATTTTATATGAGAGATATTTGCTGGGTTGGCTTGTCATTTAGTAGTTTCATATTGACTGTTGAGACACTTAGTTTTAGAATGAACATCTTTGTTTGGTTTCTAAATCACACTCTTAGGCCTTTACAGTTAGATTATTTAACAAAGAGGAGCAGAATTTGTCACTGTTTTAGAAGAGGAGGATAGTTCCTGTGCTAGGCATTTGTGACTCGTTCATCTCGTTTACGTAGACGATCTGGCTTGTTTGCGAGTTGTACAGTCCCAGTCTGAAAACACTGCAAGGTGAAGCAAGCTCTGAGTGAGTCCCCTTCCACTCCGTTAGGCATGCAGAGTTCTCATAAGGTTATTCCCTGTGAGCTAGCAGCTCATCCAAAGAGATAAATAGCAGAGCCAAGCATGGCAGGAAGCCTGGGAGCTGGCTGTTTGAGGAAGGCAGGTCTCCTGTGACCAGCGAATAGCTGTGACAGATTACTGGAGGCGAAGCTTCGTGTCTGAGGTGGGGCCCTTCCCACTAGGAGTGAGCATAATTGACCACACATTTTTTTTTTTTTAAAGGATCTCTTTATTATTATATGTAAGTACACTGTAGTTGTCTTCAGACACACCAGAAGAGGAAGTCAGATCTCATTATGGATGGTTGTGAGCCACCATGTGGTTGCTGGGATTTGAACTCAGGACCTTCAGAAGAGCAGTCAGTGCTCTTAACCACTGAGCCATCTCTCCAGCCCCGACCACACATTTTAAGAAAGCCAGTCGGTTTGTTGCGTGCTGGGTGGTTGGATGACGTTTTGCTTAGGTGAATTCAGAAGCAATGTAAGCTGATTTCTGTCTGTGTACCTTACACTACATCCAGAAACAAACAAAAAAACCTCAAAGCAGGTTGTCCGAAGGAGCCTTAGTAGCGATGGATGCACATAGAAAACAGGCCACCCAGACGAGGCTGCGGCAAGGCTACTCTGTCCCTTTAGAAGGGGGAGTTGCAGCATTTACTTTGAGCCTGAGTTTGCCATTGTAGTAAGTTGGGGTTTTAGGGCAGTTCTCCTTAGCAATGACTTCCATTTTCATCCCCAGATGACCAAATGAAGCAGTGTAGATGTATTTGTGATGTTCTGATATTTACCTGGTATTATTAACAGATTCCCATATTTCAGAACATCCTAGGTGTGGACTTTGCTCTTTGCTGAGCCCCTATGTAGCTTCTGTCTTTACCCCAGTTTAATGTTTTTAGGGAGGGTGACTCCCTTAGGAGGCAGAACTGCCCAGACCCAGTGGTTCTGTGTTAGTGGATAAACTTGTGATCCCAGCATTGTGGTGAGGTTTCCAGTCAATCCGTATGGAGTTGTGGCTAATAGTGGTCACACTGATCATGAACCAGGGTGTAATAGAGTGTGATAGTAAAGCAGATTCTGGCTCTTTACAAGAGAGCCTGCTTACTGCTGCAGTCCTTCCTGCCATCCTGGAGTTAGTATCTGTGACATCTGCAGACAGTAAGTAGAAAACCCCGGGGAAGGAGCTGAGAGGCTTCAGAGCGGAGCTGAGAGCAGAAAGGGCTAGCCTGGGCTCCTGTGGGGCAGCAGCAGCAGACTCTCTGCAGAGTTTTGAATATTGTATTATTTGCAGGGGGATGGAGAGGCGTTCTTTTTGAAAGAATGCACCAAAAGACATGTTGACTCCACTGACAGAAGGTTTTGCTTTGACATCGAAGCCGCTGACAGGTATGGTACTGGAATTAATTAGATATGATACTAAAATTAATTTGAAAGTATGATTTTGAAAATGAGTTGCAAGAGTGATTTCTCTGAGCTAGAAACATGTTACCTATGTTGTGCTTCCGGGCATTTTTATTGTGAACTGCCGTTGTTCACTGTGTGGTGGTAGGGTCATAGCTTTATCTTGCTGGAGACTGGAAACATTGTAACCTGGGTTGTCACCAGGAGTCCTGCGTGCATTTGAGTGCTTGTTCTCGCTATGTGGTTGAGGATTGCAGGCAAACCCTGCCAGTGAGGGCAAAATGTTTTCTTTCTTTGTTTCTTTGTTTCTTTGTTTCTTTGTTTGTTTGTTTGTTTGTTTGTTTGTTTCTTTGTTTCTTCCTTCCTTCCTTCCTTCCTTTCTTTTTTCATTCATTCATTCATTCATTCATTCATTCATTCATTCATTCATTATATGTGAGTACACTGCAGCTGTCCTCAGACACTTCAGAAGAGGAAGTCATCTCGTTACAGATGGTTGTGAGCCACCATTTGGTTGTTGGGATTTGAACTCAGGACCTTTGGAAGAGCAGTCAGTCCTCTTAACCTCTGAGCCATCTTTCCAGCCCCCGTGTTTTCTTACTAAATAACTTCCAAGCATTTAATTTTCAGAGTCTTTGGCAGAGAGGCAGAGATAAAGGAGACAATGCCTGACAGTAATGTCCATGTCCTCCAGGAGTGCTTAGTGCTGCCTGCATGGCAGGCTCTTGCTGACCTTGGTTTGGCTGCAGGAGATTTTAGATAAAGCTGTTTGGTGAGTGTGTAGTAAGTTTCCAATGGAGGATATTAAGAACAAACCTTTTTTTTTTCCAGGTCAAATGTTGCTGCTTTCTTTATATGATCTGGCCGAGAATAGAGTTCGTGTAGAGAGGGAAAGGCCCATGTGTAAATTCACTAAAGACGAGTTGCATAAAAATATGTGCCCTCAAGCACCCTGACCAAGTTTGCAGTGCTGTGGCAAGGACAGTTAGACAAGGAGCATTTGCCGAGATCGTGAGAGAAAGAGTGTGTTGTTTGAAAAGAGGCTAAGATCC
>JADRCD010233964.1:0-18078 GCA_019843815.1 Montemys delectorum | reverse complement strand
CAAGGGTGTTTGCGGAGGTGGACAGGACAAAGCCGCTGCCTGTCTCCATAAGGATTAGGGCTTTATCTTAAGAGTAAGTAGAAGACACTGGGCAGCTATATGGAAAAAAGTGGTACAATTTGCCCTTTTCAAAACCACTGGCTGCCGTGCAAGAAACAAGTTGCTACTGGAATAAGTATAGAGTCACAGTGTCTCGTAAGAAAGCCACTGCTTCTCCTGGCTAGACATGATAGAGTGGGAGGTGGCAGCAGTGTGCTTTTTGGTGCAGAAGGAGGGGTGAGAAGGGCCTCTGGTTTCTACATGTGTCATTTACTGAGTTTCATTCAGCAAACAGCAGTGGTGCAAGGAGTGTCAAGAGTCATGCTTAGGGCAGAGACTCGGGCATCCGTAAAAGATGCGACAGATGCCGAATGAGTAGTTAGGCACACCGCTGGATTCAAAAGACAAGTTCGAGCCACAGGGCCATTGGATATAGATACCAAATTCTGGGGGACAGTTGCGGGAATCAAGGCAGAACCCCACAAACTGTCACAAACTTCTAACTTTGCATCTATTCCCTTCTATAGTGAACGGAGGCTACGGCTACCTGAAGGACCCAATGTGGTGGGCTGGAATGGCTACCAGTAAGTGGCTTCTTTCACTACTAAGAACAGTGATCTGCTGAGAGCTGGGATAGAGATGAGGGGGAGGGCAGAAGAAATGGTCCTGTCTCTGTTATAGACACTGGGAACCCAAGGCCATCTTCCTTGGGGAAATCTTATTTCTGCAGATATCTTACTCTGAGCGATCACTTTCGCAGACCCAAAGGAGGACCCTTCTATGAAGAAAAGGTGCAGAGGCTTGGGATGTAGCTCATGTGGGGGAGAGAGAGAGCCCTTGCCTAGCATGCACAAAGCCCTTGGTTCAATCCCAAGCACCACGTAAAACACGCAAGGTGAACATGCCTGGAATCCCAACACTCCAGAGGTGAAGGCAGAAGGAGCACAAGTTCAAAGTCACCCTCAATTACATAGCAAGTTCAAGGCCAGGCTAGGATAGAGGAGAACCTGTTTCGGTTTATTTTTTTTTTTAAATGTCTACACGTGTGTTCTTTTAGTTACCACCTGAATACGGGGCACTAGTTGCACTTTCTCCTGGCCACAGTCTTGGGCCTCCATCTGGTAGACTTTGGGAACCTAACGTAACTTCACTATTCCGTGCAATTAAGCGCTTCACCCACTTTCAACATGAATGTTTTGCTACTTTGTCTAAATTTGTATACTTTCATATTGCTCCCGCTGTCTACATGCCTTTTCTGGCTATCAAAGACTAATTATTTTAAAAATAATTTATGATGGTCATCCTGATGATCATAAAGGAGATGATGATGATGATGATGAGTGTGTGTGTGTGTGTGTGTGTGTGTGTGTGTGTGTGTGTGATGCACACATATAGTGGGGAAGAGGATGCTCCTGCCCACCCATGTACATGCAAAGACCAGAGGAAGATGTCAGGTATCTTCCCCTAATGCTTTTTGCTTTAATTTTTGAAACAGGGTTTCTCACTGAACCTGATGCTCACTATTGTTGCTAGGCTGGTGGCCAATAAGTTTTGTCTCCACCGTACCATGCTGGAGCCACAAGCACACTCAGTCATGACTGGGTTTTACATGGGTACTGAGAATTTGAACTCCGACCTTCTTGCTTTCACAGCAAGTGACCTTCACGACCAAGCTGTCTTCTTAATCCCCAAAGCCTAATTCTTTTAGGTACAAACTAACACCAGTAATCTTCCAAATAGGGTTTGATCCTTACCTTGGGCAGAGCTATTCCACTCACCCTCTGCCTTCACACAGGAAGCCCTGCCTGTACTTGTCAGAAAAGAGATGCAAAAGGTTTTTTTGTAGGCAAGGGCAGACAGACTAGGGACTCAGACACATGGAAAGTATTTTTGGCTCCTTGATAATTCAGCCGTTTCTAAGCCTCCTGTCTTAGACTATTGTCTTAGTATGGTTTTTTCATGCTGTGATAGAACACTGACCCAGAGCAGCTCCAGGAGGAGCAGATTCGGTTGACTCACAGGCTTCTGTAAAGTAGCTCTAGGTTTCTGTCCATCCCAGAGGGAATCCAAGGCAGGAACTCAAAATAACAACTGAAGCAGAGGCCACCGAGGAGTGTGGCCTATTGGCTTACTTCTCCTAGCTCTCTAGCTATGTGTTCTTATAAGTCCCAGGGCTACTTGCTAAGATGTGCAATCAAAACAATGTCCCCATGGACTTGCCTCCAGGCCAGTCTGGTAGGATGCTTTCCTTCTCAGATGACAGCAGCTTGTGCCAAACTGATTAAAACAACAACAACAAAACATCTAATCAACACAACTGTCCACAGTTCCCCTAGTAAAGAATAATTCATGGACTAAGTGGTACTCAATGAATCTTCAATCGTAACTGTTTCTTTATTTAATTTTCTAGAACTTGTTTTAAAGATAGAGATGAAAACATGTCAACCTGTGATACACACTTAATGGAGGATGTACTGAAAGCTAAAAGACACCCCCAAAACATGGCAGTTTCTCAGGTCACTGTGAGCTCAGGGCTTGGGCCTTGCCACCTTTACAGTACAGTGGGAGAACGCAGAGTCTGGGTCTGACCTTGTCTCCAAGGAGACAGCATCTGGATGGGATCTTACAGAGTGCTGGTCTTGGGTTTTAGGTACAGTTGAACTGACCGACGCCATCTCTGCCCAGATTCATCTGGAATGGACGTGGTGCCTTGGAGTCACACTGGCCTCTTTTCCTCTCTAATTTCCTAGTGTCTGCTGGAGAAGTTGCCAACTTCGGGGCTTACGCGTTTGCACCTGCAACGGTTGTCACACCGCTGGGAGCACTGAGCGTCCTCATAAGGTCACTGTCCCCTCTCTTGACACCTCTTTCCTGTTTTCAACTCGTTGAGATCTGAATTTACCAAAGTGGGAGCAACTAGTCCAGGCCTGAGAAGAAGGAACATGCTCTTCAGAGCTCCAGGCCCTGGGACTGATGGCTGCCACAGGCCTCAGCATCCCCTCAATGAACTAAGAACATGAGCCCTAGTGTTGTCTTGTTTATAGTGTATATGTAGTATATGTATATGTGAATACGTATAGTTGTATATACAGATTCATGTGCGTATGTATACACATCTTCGTAAGCTGTCTATGGGGGCAGAGGGCAGGGTTTATTATCTCCCTTAGTCTCTACCTTAGTTTTTCACAAGGTTTCTCACTGCCTGGACCTCACCAATTGGCTAGTCTGAAGCTCATCAATGAATTGGTTAGGCTGGCTGGCCAGTAAGTTCAGGAATCCTCTGGTCTCTGCCTCGCCAGCATAAGGAGTACAGGCACAAACCAGCACAGCTAGTTTTTAGGTGTGTCCTGGGGATTTGAACTCAGGTCCTCATGCTTGCTATCTTCCCAGCCCCAAAGACTAATCCATACTCAAACCTTAGCAGGTATAGATTCATAAGTCTCAGAGTCAAGCCTTAACTCATCCATATGCAAAGTAGAATGCTAATGATACACACCCAGGGAGCTAAATGAGGCTACAACATAATGAATGGATTTAGAAAAAACTAGCTCCAAGCCACCACGGCTACAATTTATAGAGGAAAACCAGGCATTAAATCATCTGAATGTAATCCACATTAGTACTCACTTAATCTTTGTGCTTGTTCCCAAGACCCAGAGTGGTTAAGTACTTTGGCCAAGGTAACTTTCTAGCAAGTTCTACTTCTTGACCTATTTCTTTTCTTTGAGTTGTAGAGCAAACCTTCTTCTACTTGTTTGTGTATGTCAATATGAAGACCCTGTTACCAGGCCAGCATCCACTCTATGCAGTATAATTCCAGGTGCCAGGTGTGACAGCTGTGCTATACTATGTTGCCTCTCAGTAAAGACTTAGCGAACAGCAGTTTTTAAAATTAAAGTTGTTAGAGCAGGTGATACAGAAATACTGGGTTTGACTGCTAACATCCCCAAACAACCCAAACCATAATATAATAAAATAATTACAGTTTATATATATATATTACAATATATATTACAATATAATAAAATAATTACATGCCTAAGCATTTGTACCTCTTACCACCCCATTTCTCCCAAGCTACGAACATAGATACTTCTGTGGGGGTCCTTAAGCCACATCTGAGGGATATTCTCATTTAGGGGCTACCTCTGGAGCTCTGGTAAACCCCAGCCAACCATACCTGGCACCCATAATCTCTTCTGTGTTTTTTTTTTCACTTGGTGATAATTTTGAAACATTTACAATTGTGAGGCAAGTAGATTCCTGACTCAGTGCATAACTGGCCTGACTGGTGTCACTGCTCAGTAGAAGTGCCTTCCAAATCTGACGTGTTTACAAATTCTCACTCCTGGGATGTTTTGAGAGGCGTGGGATTCTCAACTGCTAGGTGCTGCCTGTGTGAAATCGTTGAGGCTTGCTTCTCCAACCTTGCCTAATTTGCATATAGTCCCAGGACCACCTTCCCAGGGGTGGCACTGCCCACCCGGAGCTGGTCTGGTCTGCATTGCATCAATCAACAATCAAGAAAATGGCCCACAGGCTTGCCTACTAGCCAAGAGTTTTTGAAGTTACCAATGCCACCGTCATAATGCAAGCTCATGGCTCATTCCCAGCCTGCCCAGTCCCCCCCTTTTTCTTCCCTTAACTAGGAGATCAGAAAGAACAGAAATGATATCAGCAAGGAGCTAGAGGAATTTTGCTCAGGAAAGGTTCTAGAAAGCTTAAAAGTTCTCTTTAACGTAGAGGAAAACCCACTAGCTTTGATCAAAGTATTGTTCAATACCTGCCTTTGCCACTTAGCAGTCAAAGGACTTTGCTGAAACATTTAAACTTCCATGAGCTCAGTTTTCTTATCTGTAAACTGAGAGTCGTATATATTACTTCACATATACATGTAATTTGACTCTAATACAATACCTATTAGGAAATACATAGCCCAAAACATAGTGTCTGTTATTATTGTTATGGTGATTTATATTTGCATATGCAAGTGAAAGAGAAGTAGATTCATATTCTATGACCCAAGGAATAGAAATGGAACAAGGAATAGAAATTGCCAGAAAGTGCGTTTGGGGTAAGTAATGTGAACCTGCAATGTACTCACTTGGCTTGTTTCATGCTACCAAATGCATACAAGCCATGGTTGAAAAAACATCTCTTAGCAATACTGCTGGAAAATAAGTTCAGTCAAAGGGAGTCACATAAGAGTACTTTGAAAGGCTCTCTCAACTTGTCTTTGTTTGCTTTTTACTGCTACAATGAGACACTGTTACCAAAAGTAACTTGGAGAGAAAGGAATTTATTGGGCTTACAAACTACATCATGAAGGAAGCCAAGAACTTAAGAGACAGAAACTAAAGCAGAAGCCACATAGGAGCTTGCTCCTCTTGGCTTGTTTAATTTACTTTCTTATACACACCAGGACTGTCCAGAGATAGTACTGCCCACTGCTCATCCACATTAATCAAGAAAATGCCCTCACAGACTTGCCTACAGGCCAATCTGATGGGGGCATTTGCTGAATTGAGGTCACCACTTCTCCAGATGACTCTAGCTTGTGTCAAGTTGACAATAAACCAACCATGAACCTTTGGTTTGGGGGGACAGTTTCCGCTTCAAAAATAAAAGAGATCTATGTGTATTTCTGCCTGTCCAGCACACATTTCAATCCCCTAGAAATAAAGTGTTTCTACTTTGGGGTTGGACGGAAGGGATCTAGGAAGCTTTCTACAGGGAGAAGTGAGGTCTGGACTGTTGTTTTCCATAAGTGTTTACTCAGCCCCCATGTGCCTTTTAGGGGGCTGGGATAGGCACCCTTTTCAATCCTTCTCTCCCATCCCCCTATACAGTGCCATCTTCTCCTCCTATTGCCTGGGAGAGAGCCTGAATCTACTGGGGAAGTTGGGCTGTGTGATCTGTATGGCTGGCAGCACAGTGATGGTCATACATGCCCCCAAAGAGGAGAAGGTCACTACTGTTGCAGAGATGGCTTCTAAGATGAAAGACACAGGTAGGCTTCAAGCACTGGGTTTGCAGAAAACACGAGGGGATGAATTGTGTATAGACTGTCTAATTGGCTCTGGCCATCTTCACGCTGCCCCCTTGAGGCAAAGGTGAACAACAGAAAGGAAGCTGGACGGTACCTGTTCCCAAGGCTTCCTGGATTGATGAGAATACATAGTACTTCTTGTTTATCGTGTGCCAGACATGTCTCTAAATACACATTATTTTTATTATGAAAACATGTTATGCAAGATGATGCATCATAATCATATCATAAAACAGCTCTTTAAGATAAAAGGAATCCCATTGTTTGGTCCTTTTTTTTTTTTTTTTTTAAACAAATGAGGAAACTAAGGTCTTAAAGGGTTACTAAAAGGTCTGAGGCTGGGACTAGAACCTGCCTGTGTCAGGATATAACTCTGGGTCCCTGGATACTATCCGCATCCTTTGCTGAATAACTTGTGCCCATCCTTCCTGAAGGGTTCATCGTATTCGCTGTCCTTCTGGTGGTGTCTTGCCTCATCCTCATCTTCATTGTTGCCCCGCGTTATGGGCAAAGGAATATCCTCATTTACATCATCATCTGCTCTGTGATTGGATCCTTCTCCGTGACTGCCGTCAAGGGGCTTGGCGTCACCATTCGGAACTTCTTCCAGGGCTTACCAGTTGTGCGGCACCCGCTCCCCTACATTCTATCCCTCATCCTGGGACTTTCCATCATCATCCAGGTTAACTTCCTCAACAGGGCACTGGATATTTTCAACACCTCGTTGGTCTTCCCCATCTACTATGTTTTCTTCACCACAGTGGTGGTGGTCTCCTCCATCGTCCTCTTCAAGGAGTGGTATACCATGTCTGCTGTGGACATTGTGGGTACCCTGTCTGGCTTTGTCACCATCATCCTGGGTGTTTTCATGCTTCACGCTTTCAAGGATTTGGACATCAATCAAATCAGCTTGCCCCACACGCACAAAAACACAACGCCAGCTCCCACCCCAGAGCCCACGGTTATTAAACTAGAAGACAAGAATGTCCTTGTGGATAACATAGAACTTGCCAGCACACCATCACCACAACAGAAGCCCAAAGTATTTATGATCCATTCTTAAAGCCTGGAATTCATGAGTAAAAGGAGGCATCCAGTGGTCTAGCCTGACCTCTCAAGTTCACAACTACCTGGTTATTTTCAGCACATCTGTTGCCAAGGGCTACTTTTTTTTTTTTTTTTTTGAGATATTCATTTATACCTCACTGCTAGAAATAAAAAAAAAATCCCTACCCAGTAAGGTAGGAGGTAGGACTTCCTGGACATACAGCCTTGGTGACTAAATCCACACGTTTCTGTTGGAGCCAGCAAGTTCCCAGAGCCTCTTCCCTCTGGTTGTTTCAATACCACCATGTTGTTGGTAGAATTTGACCTGCTGAATGTATCCCAGCTCAAGAGCTTCCCTCAGATATCGGTCATCAGGAAATCCTTCATACCGATTAGCCTGTCAAACTGGACTTCTGAGTCCTTAGCCCGGGAATGGAGCTTGTGGGGGTGCTGCAGAGCAATCTGTAGACCTCGTCATGCCAAGGTGTGTAGCATATGCCAAGTAGCCTGGTGTTTCTTGTAGGCAGAAGCAAGACCCCAGCTGACCTTCTTACTGTGAATACCACCTGACATCTCAGGGAAGTTTCAACTGGCCTGTACTCCAAGCACTCCAGCCTGGAGGTCACATCTTGTTGTCTGTGCCCCCAGTGGCAGGTACCACTACCCTTCCCTCTCTCTGTCCATCCCAAGGCACCAGTCACTGACACGTGTAGGCTGTAACCTTAGAACCAACAGCAGGCAATGCCTCCTAGTCCAGCTCGGCTGTTTAAACCCACGTTCACCTAGCAGCCTCTGGGAAGAAAACAGCAGTGTGCTACCACGCTGGAATTTAGCAGACTACAATTTCTTTGCATCAAGAAGTTGACCATAATATGACTTGGGGAGGCAGGGGAGAGTATAAAACACAACGTCACGGTTGTCAGAATGGAGTCATGGGCTCTCTGGAAACCTGGATGTAATGTTTGGCCTGACTCAGATCGGAGCAAGGACCAGACCAAAAAAAAAAAAGTATGGAGAAATGTCCAAGCTGTATCTAGTAGAATTGTATTAGAATCCCAGTAATCAAGTGGGAGTGCAGGCTTGACACAGCCTTGTTGGCCCAACTGGAACTGAGTTTATCTCCACTGACAACCTAGCTGCCCACACTGGCAACAGCATGCCGTGACTCCTCCACCATTACCCGCTCTTGGGGCCACTTTTGGTGACCTCACATTTGGCCAGAAGCAGTCAGAGAATAGCAGCTGAAGAGAGAGAGAGAGAGTGGGGTCCTTTTCTTCCTAGCTTCTTACAGCTGTGAACGTGTAGGCTTGACACAAGGAACATAAGAGAGTGAAGTTAGTTGCCAGTGTGTGGGAAAGGGGAAACTTGATCTTCAGTTCAGGTAGCACTGTAAAACTCCCTGCCTGCATCCTGTGTTCAGATGTGATCCCCTAAGTACAACCACACCCAGGTCAAACTGTTTCTGGCCTTGGACAAGCTCTTAGGGCAGATCAACACTCTGGGTCCCTATGCCTTCCACCTCCAATCCCCAGTATTTTAATGAATGTGGATTTCTGACTGACTGAAATCAATGCAACACATTGGATCCTGGGGGAGTGGTAGTAAATGGAGGGTTCTGAGAGTGTGGGCTCTGGGGTCGGTAATAAAGACTTCGGAGTGTGTTTACTTGACAAATGTCCTGATCTATGCACACAGAGCAAGTTCACTCCACTGGTCCCTCTCACACACTGGGATGCCAGCCCCTGATCTCCAAAGCTAAGCCCTCCCGTGTCTTCTAAGATCTGACCCTCACTCAAGCAGGGCGGCTGATATATTTCTGAGTACCATTCATTTAGTTCATGTCTATGCCCTTACTCGAAGCCGGGCACGCGGCAAGAAGCATATGAAATACAAAGGATGCTATTTCCTTAGCACTTACACAAGGGTTCAATGAGATGACTGTCTTACGGTTTTATTGCTGTGAAGAGACACCATAACCACAGCAACTTTTATAAAGGAAACCATTTGACTGGGGCTGGCTTACAGAGGTCTACTCCATTATTGTCATGGAGGGGAGCACGGCAGCACGCAGGCAGGCACGGTGCTGGAGAGGTAGCTCAGAGTTTGACATCTGGACCCACAAGCATCAGGAAGAGACACTGAGCCTGGCTTGAGCTTCTGAAATCTTAAAGCCCGCCCCCAGTGACACACTTCCTCTAACAAGGCCACACGTACTCCAACAAGGCCACACCTCCATTAATGCCTCTCCTTATGAGACTATGGGGGCCATTTTCAATCAGACCTACACAGTAAACCTCCTGTGGTTATTAATAAACTTAGAATACCTCCGAACTGAGGCTGGAAGGAAATAGGTGCGGTGGTGAGAGACCAGCAGTAGTAGCTGTCTCCACACAGGCCCGGGAAATCTTAAATGCACACAAACTGGCCACCCTGCACCTACCCATTCAGCCCAGGACTCACACTACGTCTCTCCCCTTCATTAAAGCACACCCTCTAGTGAAGACAGGTAATCACAGAGTATCTCAGTTGTCTCCTAAAGGCAATAGTGTAGAAGAATGTTCTAGAAACTAAGTGATCTATGAAAGCCTTTGGTGACCCAAGATCTAACGAAGCCAGACCATCTTGAGCACAAGTACAAAGCAGGAAGCCCTCTCTACTGGCCATGGGAAACCACCAGGGCATCACTGTGGCTCAGGTCATGGTCAACAGGGAAGACTGGTGGTCTGTGTGAGACCTCTGAGACAATCACATGTCTTAAGTGGTACAGGCAGTGGGATTTCAAAACAGTTCACACACAAAAGAGCTGTCCAAACAGAGAGCATTTCCTAGTGACAATTTGTTTTAATTAAATACAAACAAGGAAAAACAAAACAAAACAAAACAAAAAAAAACAAAACAAAACAAGGCACCATGGCCCATTCAAGTATTTTGCATAGATGTACAAATATTGTAAACAATCAATAGGAGGACATGAGAGGAGAGGACTATTTCCTGTGAACAATCTCCCAAATCAAAAGAAAATTCACATTTGCCCTGGATCCCAGACATAGACGTATACACAGGCATACAAGAGGACACTGGGTACATGACTTTGGGGTACTGGGCTCGGATTCTACAGAACCTCTCCCTAGCACGCTGCCCTAGGGAAGGGGTACCTTTCCAGTTGGTGTTCCCTGGCTTGTGGGTGGGGTCCTCTGGGTCTGTCATTACACACATTTGACAAAATGACTAGCCTCCAATTTTAAGAATACAAGTCTCACCCCCACTTTGTCAAGTAAGCAAAATAACTGAGCCCAGGGGAGACGCTGAAGGATTGCTGCAGCGTGGCAGCGGGCTACTGCACCAGAAGGGACGGTTGCCTTGCAGGGAACATTCAGATCCTCCCATTTACAGTGTCTTGGAGCAGGGGTAGAAAGGGGCTTTCCTCTTACTAGTGGAAGTCATCAAGGCTAGAAGGAACAGAAAGCAAGCAGGGAGTTGCAACTTGGAAGGGGTTAGCCCAGGCTACGTCTCTTGTAGAGATGGGGAGCTGAGGTTTACAGGTCAGACATGGCTTTGCAGGTCTAAGCTTGGCAGGTAGCTTATCTAGCTTCTAAAAACATTTACAGCCTAGGCTGGAGGATGTAGCTCAGCTGGAGGGTGCTTGCCTATATACACATAAAGGTCTGTGTTTGAACTCAGGACCATGTAACACATGGCAGCACACGCCTGCAGTCTGAGCGCTTGGAAAGAAACGAGTACTCAGGAGTTCAAAGATCATCCTTGGTTTTTGTTCTTGTTTTTAAAGTGAGTGAAAAGCCAATCTAGGATACATGAGATCCTGTCTTAATTTTTATTTGTTTTTGTAGAGGTTTTTTTGTTCCTCTGTGTGGCCCTGGCTGTCTTGGAATTTCCATTTTAGACCAGGCTAACTTCAAACTCAAGAGAT
The DNA here is from genome assembly GCA_019843815.1 of Montemys delectorum. Classification (NCBI taxonomy): domain Eukaryota; kingdom Metazoa; phylum Chordata; class Mammalia; order Rodentia; family Muridae; genus Montemys; species Montemys delectorum. Next base: position 7,015 of record JADRCD010233964.1, on the reverse strand, counting down.
TCACCTGCCTCTGTTGGGACTAAAGATGTACACCACTAAATCCAGCTACAAACCTTCCCCCAGCCCACCAGAGCCTTGGCTTTGACCTACTTCGACATCTTCTGACATCCCTCTTCAATGGCTAGGAACAGAGAAGACTTGAACAGTTATTTCTAGTCTTGCTACATTCTAAGCATAAGAAAAGGGCTTTTCAGTCTCGGATGCCCTCACAGACTTGGTGTAGGTAGACCAAAGTGCTCTGTTGCAACCTCCCCCAACTCCCCATGTGGTAATAGTCTTTCATCTCCTAAGTGACAATCCTTTGGGACAAACGCTGTCCTTGAAGTCTAGATACACCTGCATGGGACCCTTCACAATGCAGACGGGAAGGGATTCCTACCTGTGACAGCCTCGCTGGCCTTTAGAAACAAAGCCTGGAATGAAGGTGTACCTAGTAGCTGCCGACGTTTCTACCAAGTTATAAAATATCCCATCCTCTTACACGTCACAGTATAATGTTTTGGGATGGAGGTGGTATTGAAGGAATGAAAAAGGAAAAAACGGAAGTGGTGCCAAAAAGCAAGGAAATGGGTCTTTTTCTGATACGGTTCAAGTGACAGAAAGCGGAGAGGGTTTCTAACTTTGTAGTGAGAGTCAGGATGACCTGTAGTCATTGGGCACTTGCTTGGTAAAGCGCACAAATGAGAAACTGATATAGGAGATGGACAGAGGCCTAAGTAAGCTTTTAGATCCCACTTAAGAGTGTGAAAAGGAGAAAGGTGTTTTCCTGAGACCTTTCTACCCCAGGCCATGTATGTCACATTTTCCACTTGTCTACAAGCCCAAGACCCTCTGACTCTGTGAAGAGATATAAGGAGGTCTCGAGGTGGTAAATGGGGAGTCAAAAGCTTGCCTTTTCCTCTAGAGGGTTCCAAGAGCTAACAACTGCTTGCTGTAGGTGGCAGGAAGGCCACTAGAGAAACCTCTGGAGTGCTATGAGCACCTTTCTGGGGGTGGAAGATGGCCTCTCAGAGGCCAGGCCCAGCAAATGTGTAACAACTGTTCTAAGTAGCGGAGCACCAAGCAAGAGGAGGTCCACCCAAGTCCCATTCCCACCTTCTCAGCATTTTCCATGATGATCACCTAGGGGCAGTAACCAGGAGAGGATGGAGGTGCATGATAAAACCCTGGTTGAAGAGAGTTTGGGGAACCCTGCCCAGATCTGGTTCACCATGGCTGTTGACAGCGACCTGTTCACAGAGTCAACAGTCCCACCTCAGAGCTGACCACTAGGGAGGGGCTGGTGCCCCTGTGTATACAATACTAATAGCCGGGATTCCAAACATGTCAGTTCCCCTCAGTATAACTGTGGCTGTCCTGGAGAACCTTACTTACATATAGGTCAGAAATAAGGAGGAGGTCCCTTATCTTGCCTAAGGCCATAAAACACAAGTGCATGCAGAGCTGTCTGCCTGCCTGCCTGCCTGTCTGTCTCATTGTCTCTGTCTCTCATTCACACACACACACACACACACACACACACACACACACACACACACACACACAATGTCCACTCAGCTCAATGCTCTTGAGATCCAGTGCAGAAAGTCCAGTGGCTACCCCATGAGGCAGGATCCTGATTTGTAGGTCACTAGCATACAGTCATCAGCAAGTCAGGACTGCGTGGTTCACCACTAAAGCACCATAGGATAGGGATGCTGGAAAAGGAAGAGACAGTGACACATGGAACACTGGGGATGGATGACTGGGGGATTCTAACTGTCCTTAGCAACCTTTGGCATCACGGCTCAGAGGGGACACAGGTTGACCACTCCCCCCCTCTGCTGTCTAAGCTACTTACAAATAGTACCTGTCTGAGTCAGAGTGACCCGTGTAAATATGGGAGTGGGAATGTGAAGAATGGCAGGGGAGGGGAGCATGGCTTATCGCATGCAGCCAGATAGCCAGGAACAGGCACCTTGACCAAGCCCTTGGGGCAGGGATGCAGCAATGGCTTCCTTAGTCCCTAAAAGCTAAGAGATGGTAAGGCCCAGCCTGGGGGGCCTGGGATCCCAGAGGGAGGCCAATGGTGAAGCTCCCGTGTGTACCTGCCAGCATAGGACCCGGATGGATGCCTTCTCCAAGCTCTGCATAGGAGGACCCCAGCTCAAGACTTCCCTGAGCATCGCTGGTAGCTCTTGGCTAGTGGGCTGAGGGAGAGTCTTCCCCACCTGCCTCCATATGCTTCCCTTTCCTACCCGGGCTGTATATTGCACAGGACAACACTTAGGAGCCATCAGATATGAGTCCCCCTGGGCCTCAGGGGAAGCAGGAGGCGCTAGGGTAAGAAGGGAGATTCTGGGGATGAGGGGGTTCCAGAAGGCTACTGAAGCTTCAGGGTGGCCGAGCAGGCTTCTTTCTTCTGGACCTTCCATGGCATCCTGAGTCTTCGATCGAAACATGAAACTTTTAGACACTTCTAGATCTTGGAGCTAGTTATCCCTCCAACCCTCTGTGATCGGTACTCAGGAAGCTGGAAAGGAAAAGAAAGCCGTGACAACCTGAGGACTGGCCAGCAGGACTGGGGGGCAAGTGTCCTCTTGCTCTTGACAGCCAAGAGCAGGAGCGTGGTCATCAGAAGTCTGTCCCTGTGGCTGCTTTCCAGGGCCATCAGCCCTTGCAGTGAGAGCAATTGTGTGCCCACCCCCAAAGCTGGAAACTTAGCCCCTCTCCTCTTCCATCAAGTTTCAGTACAATAGTTTCCCGGTGCTTCATGGGAATATGGGCTGGCAGCCAGCTTTCTTGCCTCATCCCTTCTGACCCAACTCCCCAGACTAAGCTGAGGACATGGCAGCCAGAGAGAAATATTAAGGAAAGGGACAGATGTCGACAGACTTGTATAAACTAGTGGCTATGACCTTCATAGCAATGTCATGGAGCTGGTCCCTGCTGCCTCTGAGGCTTTTGTAAAAACTACCTTGAACCGCCTTGCTGGTCGATCTTAAGGCTTCTAATTAAGACAAGGATTTACTCAAGGTGGCCTATCTGTTCAGGGGCCAGCAAAGCCACCAGAGCTCAGGTTTCTGTGTGACGCCTTCATTCTCAAAGAAATTCAAACCTCCTTCTGCTCCTGTAAGGTACAGCCAAACAGACCTCCAAGCAAGGCTACGCGTTCGTTTCTCGCTTCTGTTCTAGAACCTCAGTTTGGACCCCGAGACTGCATTCTCAGCCACACACTTCCCCTCTCTGGGTCCTTCTGTGGACTCACTCACCTTTGGAACAGGCACTGCTGGAGGCCTAGGAGGCTGAGGACCTGTAGTAGGGGGCTGAAGCAGGGAGGCGCCTCCTGGCCTGGGAACAGTCCTTTGGCCCGGCACAGGATTCGCTGGGAGTGCCTTCTGAGGTGGTCGAGGCCTGGAGAAATCCTGGAGAGAGCAAGAAGTCTTACTTGAGGGGCTCCTTTCTTTCTTTCTTTCTTTCTTTCTTTCTTTCTTTCTTTCTTTCTTTCTTTCTTTCTTTCTCTCTTTCTTTTAAATGATTTATCTATTTATTTCATGCATGTGAGTGAGCACACTGTCACTATCGTCAGACACACTAGAAGAGGGCATCTGATCCCCTTTACAGATGGTTGTGAGCCACCATGTGGTTGCTGGGAATTGGACTCAGGACCTCTGGAAGAGCAGTCAGTGCTCTTAACCACTGAGCCATCTCTCCAGCCCGAGGGGCTCCTTTCAAAAGAAAATATGCCTACTATCTTATGGATCACAACCAAAATAACTAGATTGCCTCATTTTTAAAGGACTTGCCTGTGTATGGGTATATAATATAGTCATATGTTAAGAGAAAAATAAGTTTTGAAAAACAAGTTGGCTATCTATTAAAACTAGAGCTATGGGCATGGCATGATAAGGCACACTTTTAGTTCCAGCACTCAGGAGGTAGAAGCAGGTGGGTCTGTGAATTCAAAACACTGTCTCAAAATTTAAAAAAAGAAAAAGTCTTTTCCTGATGTGAAAAATCTCACTTCCAGTTGTTAGAGACTGTTAGTACAGGAGCCGAAGGCTGGTTTGTAAGTATGTCCTTGTGCATACTTACAGAAACTAGAAACTTCCAAAATGTCCACAGTGGGAGAAAAAAGGAAAACTTATCTAGTGACGTGGGCTACAGCATGTGCAAAGAGCAAAGCAGGAGGATCTGGGCTAACGAGGACAGTCACCTTTGAGACAAGCTGACCTGGGCCCAACTGAGAAGCATGTATACAAAGCAGACTACCACATCCCTGCCTAAGGCCAGTGGGGATGAACAGAAGTGGGTGGACATGATCCGGGAAAACAGAGGAATAGTGCGTGTGCTGTGTGTGTGTGAGAGACAGGGAAACAGAAAGAGAGAGAGAGAGAGAGAGAGAGAGAGAGAGAGAGAGACAGAGAGACAGAGAGACAGAGAGAGACAGAGACAGAGAGAGAGACAGAGAGAGAGAGTATGTGTACATGTGGTGTGTGTGTGTGTGAGAGAGATAGGGAAACAGAAAGAGAGACAGGAGAGACAGAGAGAGAGAGACAGAGAGAGAGAGACAGAGAGAGAGAGAGAGAGAGAGAGAGTATGTGTACATGTGGTGTGTGTGTGTGTGTGTGAGAGAGAGAGACAGAGATAGGGAAACAGAGAGACAGAGAGAGAGAGAGAGAGAGAGAGAATGTGTACATGTGGTGTGTGTGTGTGTGTGTGTGTGTGTGTGTGAGTGAGTGAGACAAGGAAACAGAAAGAGAGACAGAGAGAGAGAGAGACAGAGAGAGAGAATGTGTACATGTGTGGTATGTGTGTGTGAGAGAGAGATAGGGAAACAGAAAGAGAGACAGAGAAACAGAGAGAGAGAATGTGTACATGTGTGGTGTGTGTGTGTGTGTGTGTGAGAGAGAGAGAGACAGGGAGAGAGAGAAAGGGAGAGTATGTGTACATGTGTGGTGTGTATGTGTGTGTGTGTGTGTGTGTGTGTGAGAGAGAGAGAGAGAGAGAGATAGGGAAACAGAAAGACAGACAGACAGACAGACAGAGAGAGAGAGAGAGAGAATGTGTACATGTGTGGTGTGTGTGTGTGTGTGTGTACATGGAGCTCCCCTAAGCCTACTTTTATTTTAGTTTATTCCTCCTTTTCTCTTTTATCCCTATTAACATAAATAATTTATCAGGCTTTTATCGTCTGTCTCTAGCCATCTCTGACCAGAACTGAAATAGAGGCGGGGAGGGGCACTTTTCTATCTGATTCATGGAGACATCATAGATTTGGGGAGCAGCTAATGCTCAGGAAGCAGGCAACTCAACACCAGAAACATAAGTAAATGAGCTAATCAAATTTCTCAGAACAAATACACATTTCTGTACTACTTAAATATTTTAGTATAAAGAATTATTGCTGTTGTTTTGAGCCAGAGTTTTTCTACATAGCCTTGGCTATCTTGTAACTCACCACGTAGATCAGGCTGGCCTTGAATTTACAGCAATCCAACTGCCTTGGCCTTCCAAGTGCTGGGATTAACAGCATGCACCACTACATGTGGCTAACTGTGTTATTTTTAATTATGTATATATGTGAGTTTACGCCCTATATGTTCAGGTGCCACAGAGTCCAGAAGATCCCATGGAACTCACTGATCTCAGTGCTGGGAACTCAACCTTGGTCCTCCCCAAGGGCAGCAGCAAGTGCTCTTAACCACTGAGCTAACTCTGCAGCCCTACTACTCAAATTTTTAAAAACAAATAGGTGCTTCTTTTGTAATTGGAAAAACAACATGTCAAAATCATGGCCTGTCCCTAAGCTGATGGGACTTGAGAGAAGCCAGTTCCTTGATGTGCCTAAGAGGGGCGCTTGTGAGCTCCATGATGGGCAGGGGGCGAGTCTGCAGGGGGCAGACACATTTGTGCAGAGTTGGTTTTCCTACACGATTGACTTCTCAGGGCAAAACCTGAAGCTCAGAAAGAAAAGTGGAAAATGCCCGAGACCAAAAAGCTGCTGCACACCCTTGAGCTCTCCCCTTTCCAGGAGGGGTGCTGATCTGGGAGAGGACACAGTAAAGGATGGAACCCCGAGTGCACCAGAGAGCTCAGGTCTTCCAGGGAAAAACTTCGGGGTATAGGCGACCATTGAGAAACTGCAGACTGAGCCACTGGCGGTTGTTATCTGGCTTGGAGCCTTATCAGAATGTGTCTGCTCTGGGCCTCCCAGCACTGAGCCTCCCAAAGAAGCCAGTCTAATACCAGAAGCTAATCCTTGGTGGAAAAATAAGAAGGGCCATGACTTAAGAGTACAGAGAAGGATTTTATAACCTGCAGCACTCAAGGAGAACATGATGAGGATCTGCTACACCACGCCTCTCCAAAGGCAGCAAGGCCAACTTTATCCAGTGAGTACATTCATATTCGGTAGGTGTACCTCCCTGAGCATGCTCAGTTTAAGGTCATTGTTTACAAAGAGAATAAGAGCTAGCCCAGTTCAGGGCACGCATGGCTCAATGTCGTGGAGCAGTGTTTAAAGTGATTAGGTAGGAATGGGTCTGGGTATGCTCAGCTTGCACCATAAAGTTTCAGATGCAGTCCATCCCTCCCCTGTGTAGATTTGTATGTCTCATCCTGGCCCCGTCCCCCCCCCCCCCCCCCCCCCCCCCGGGCACTCGCAAGGGGCAGTTTCACAGCACAGAACCCAACCTGATACCCTCTCTGTCTCACGCCCCAGGGACCATGCTAAACTTGAAGCTGACCCTGTGGTGGTTGTGAGCAGAGAAACTTGGCCCTGGGAAACCCTTTGGACCATACCAAGAGAAAGTAAACACAATCCGCTCTAGAGGCCACTGCCCAAGAAATGTCTATGTCTTCACTAGGGAACCTATACCAGAGCATACATACTAAGTGAACAAGCTGCTGTGTTATAGCTCCAAGTTGTGAGTACCAGCTACACAGAAGGAGACAGGCTAGACCCATCACCCCCGCAGAGGCCCACTCACTCAGGCAAGCGAGGCATCATGGTGCACCCTTCAGTAGGACTCTT
>JADRCD010233962.1:0-14565 GCA_019843815.1 Montemys delectorum | reverse complement strand
CACACACACATACACACACACACACACACACACATACACACACACACACATACACACACACACACACACACACACACACACACACAAAGGAACAGACTCTCAGTGCCATGCTCACTGGCTGGGCTGGGGAGAACATGCATGACCTACCACCTGCAAACAGGAACAGGCCACTGGATTCTCTAAACAAGCTTCAAAACCCTCTCACCTGCCCACCCCACTCAATCTCTCTGGCCTCTCCTAATTCCCAACAAGCCAGACTGGCTTTCATAGTACCGGCCAAGCAGCCTGTCTGCCCTGGTCCTCATAGGAGGCAGTGGGTCTCTCTGACAGCTGGAGAGGGGGCTGGCCCATGTGGCACTTAGCTCTCTGTCCGGCCTGCCCACACGGGCCCCACCTCTGAGGCCTCTGTCATTGTCACAGGACCACCTTCAGCACTGCTCCTTCCAAGCTGTGCCCTGTCCTAACGAGAGCTGCCGGGAAGCCATGCTCCGGAAAGATGTGAAAGAGCATCTGAGCGCGTACTGCCGGTTCCGGGAGGAGAAGTGCCTTTACTGCAAAAGGGACATAGTGGTGACCAACCTGCAGGTGAGAGCAGGCACCGTGGGTGGCCATATAGCTCAGATGGAGCCCGGAAAGGCAGTCTTCGCTTATTTTTACTGAATTTGAACTAAGGAGAGGGTTTTTCTGCATGGGGATGTGGCTCAGTTAATAGAGTGTCTGTCTAGAATGCAGAAAGCCCTGTGTTTGAGCCTGAACACAGCATAAGCCAAGCATGGTGGCTCATACCGCTCATCTCAGCACTTAGAGATGGCTCACACCACTCATCCCAGCACTTGGAAACACATGGAGGGCAAGCAGTTCACCCTTGCCTTCTTCGCGCTAAGGCAAGTCTAAGCTACATGAGACACTGTCTTTAGAAAGAAGTGACCCTGTATCACCTGGGGCTGTAGCTATAGCTCACTTGGTAATGTGCTCGCCTAACGTTCGCAAGGCCATATAGGTTTGACCCCACCCCCACCCCCCAACACACAAACCAGGCGATGCGCACCTATACTCTCAGAGCCTGAAAAGTGGAGGCAGATCTGAAGTCCAAGGGTAACCCATCTGTGGCTGCATAGACAGGTGGTTCTCACCTAGGGAAGAGAGAGGGGGCATTTTAAGATTCTGCAAAGAACTCAAAGCCTTCTCCTTGGTGGGGCTTTATTCCCTTATCATTGGCGAACACGGCGTTGTGGCCTCGGTAAGCTTAGGAGGTGAGATGCAAGGTCCCGGTCGCATGGCTTCTCTAGATTGTTATCTGGCTGGAGAGGCAGGATCAGCATAAGGGCCACTGGGCTTTTACACGTGCAGAGGAGCCTCACTGGTAGATCCTCAGGCTGCCTGTTTGAGCCCCAAGCTGTCTGATTCACTTGAATTCATTTACATCAAGAAATCAGACACTACTAATCCCTCTCTCTCTTTTTTTTTTTTTTTTTTTGGAACCGGGAGCTGTAGCTTCCTATGGAGAGCAAGCCACATGACGTGCCCCTCCAGAGACACGTGTGCGAATACCTCGGGGCAAGTGGTCTCGGCTCTGTTTCTCACTCACTCTGTCTGTTTCAGGATCATGAGGGAAACTCTTGTCCTGCGTACCCAGTGTCTTGTCCCAACAAGTGTATGCAGACTATTCCAAGAGCTGGGGTAAGTTAAAAAGTCCGCCCTGTAGTGCAACGCAAGTATTTAGAATCCTGGCTTAAGGGTTTGATGAGAACCATAGATAGCCAAAGGTCTGGGGACTACGTAATCCTGGTGGTGCCTGCCCGTCTGCCTTCTGGGCCATCCCTTGCACAACCCTGGTGATGCCTGCCTCTCTGCCTTGAGTGGTCCCTTGTACACCCTTTTGGTTCATCCCAGATCTTTGCCTCACCGGAGTCTCTCTTCCTGTCCCTCACTTCCTACCAAGTCGCCCTTGGCTCCCTGATCCTACCAAGTGGTTGAAGGAATCCATGTGTTTTCCACAACACGGGCTGTCCATTTTGCAGGTGAATGAACACCTTGCTGTGTGTCCTGAGGCTGAGCAAGACTGTCCCTTTAAGCACTATGGCTGCACTGTCAAGGTAAGCTGTGGGCCACCTTCATCTCTGCCTCTACAGCTCACCGGTGAGTTAATTTCACTCTTTAACTCGCTTCAGGATCTGGAAGGGTAGACAGACACCAGAACTCTTAAGACTACAATGGTGTTGGGGCTCACCAGAGAAACAGAACTTCTGCATACATACATATTTGCATATGTATGTATTATGTTCATATATGCTCACAGAGATTCGTGGAGAGATTCATTCTGCCATTGTGGAGTTTGTTGTATGCACCACATCTGTAAACCAGCCCAGCATTCTGGACACTTGAGGTGGAAGTTCTGTGTTGTGGTCATGAAAGTCTGCTGCTGCTCCTAGGCCTTCAGCTGATTAGACAAGGCCCACCCAGTGGTTGGGTCATCTTTACTTAAGGTTGACCAGTTGTATGAATCCTCTCTACAAAATATTCTCACAGCTAACCCTGGCTAGTTTTCATTAAACATAGCCTAACCAGGTTGTCACCGGAAACCGACCATCCTTCCCATGATTCCTGGGTGTATAGTACCATCATAGACTACTAAATGTTTTGAAACAAAGAGATTTGTGGCTGCAGCTGTAGCTCTGTAGTGGGGTACCTGCCTGGTTGATGTGAGGGAAGAGTTCCCAGCACTGGGGGAAGAAATCACTGAAATAAAGTGATTGAAAATTGTGTTTTAAAATAGTTTTCAATATTTTAAAACACCTTAAAATAATTATTCAATAGGTTGTATAAAATAAATTAAAAATAGAGAGAACAAAGTTTGACCTCCATTTTAGGCATTTTGGCAGATTCTGTTGGATCAGAGTAGAAATCGAACATTATGCTGTGTTTAACTGATATAGTCTATAAATCTAGAATTACCCCAATTGTATTTTTAACCTAAACACACTTCTTTAGTTTAAGAAATATTTGAATAGTTGGAGTGTATGTCAGTGGTAGAGCGGGTGGGGACCATGATGGGGTCGATCCCCAGCACCACCCCAATGTGTGTATTTATTTAAATACCTTGTGACAACGGGTGGTCCTGCTAGCTGCAGAATGGCGAGGGTTTCCCTTTCACCTGACACCATTGCTTCCAGAGCTGAAGGCTTTACAGTAAGGCTCCCCCTCCAGCGAGGCCTTGTTTTTAATGCTAACCTCAGTGTTAAAAGCTGTGGCAGGGTAGGCGAGTCGTTCTCTGGAACCTTCCTTGGAGTATCCAGCTACCAAGCCACCAGCCCTCAACTGAAGGGAAGCTGGCGGTAGATGCTTCCCTAGACACATGTGGAAATGTGGGTCTTTGCTTTTATTAGCAGTAGAGTCTGTCAGCAAATAAACAGGATGACTGTCAGGAGAACCATTTCTTCTCTCAAATGTGTATACTCTTCAGAGGAGGCATAACCATTTTTTTTCTCACGTATGTGTATCTCTAAGTGCAGTAATATGCACAGGCTGGAATGAAAAGCAGTCTGTAAGCTCACTCCAGCAGTGCAGTAGAGCAATGTTTACTGGACAGGCTGGAGAGAGGGATCAGCACTTAAGGGCGCTGCCTGTTCTTCCAGAGGTCCGGAGTTCAAATCCCTGCACCTACATGACAGGCCACAACTGCCTGTAACTCCAACATCTGACACTCATATAAAATCAAAATATATGCAAGCAAAATACCAATGCACATAAAATAAAGGTAAATAAGTTTAAATTTTTTTAAGTTAAAAAAAAGAATGGCCCCAGGCTTAAAAGCAGTCTACAAGGAAGATCCGCTGTAGGTGGGACTAGTAGAGTGGTGGCCATGTCTGTACTTCCTACCTAGCTAGCCAAGGCAGGAAGAAAATCAACCTGGAGAGTTTCGCTAGCAGCCTGATTGTCTTGTCAGTTTGTTTGGGCCTGGCTACTGGATAATTCTAAAGGAAAGACCCCCATAGAGTCATTTTTCCTGCAGTTTTGTGGGGGAAAGAGTGTGTACGGAAACTAAGTAGCAAGCTGCTGAGGCTCTCGTAACTGAGCACCTGCGGCTCTCCTCCTTTGGGGAGCTTAGTAAGTTCACTTTGCTTTTGCTTTTGTCTTGTGTTGAAGGGTAAGCGGGGAAACTTGCATGAGCATGAGCGGGCAGCCCTGCAGGACCACATGCTTCTGGTTTTAGAGAGGAACTTCCAACTAGAGCAGCAGGTGAGTCTTGGGGCCACATGTGAAGGGGTTGGGGGATTGCTGACCCTTGGCTACTGTCTTAGTCAGGGTTTCTACTCCTGCACAAACATCATGACCATGAAGCAAGTTAGGGAGGAAAGAGTTTATTCAGCTTACACTTCCATATGGCTGTTGATCACCAGAGGAAGTCAGGACTGGAACTCAAGCAGGTCAGGAAGCAGGAGCTGACGCAGAGGCCATGGAGGGATGTTCTTTACTGGCTTGCTTCTCTTGGCTTGCTCAGCCTGCTCTTATAGAATCCAAGACTTCCAGCCCAGGGATGGCACCACCCATAAGGGGCCCTACCCCCTTGATCAATAACTGAGAAAATGCCCCACAGCTGGATCTCATGGAGGCACTTCCCCAACTGAAGCTCCCTTCTCTGTGGTAACTCCAGCCTGTGTCAAGTTGACACACAAAACCAGCCAGTACAGCTACTCTGTGTTTGGTTTGGTTTGGTGCTCTCTCTGGTGGTTCCCATGCAAGCTAGCTAAAGGCACATGCTTTTCACCTGCTGGCCAGACACCCTCTCGGTATTATAAAAGAAGCACTGAGCTAGACGGGTGCCTTGGAGTTCTGTGCATTCATCCCCTCCACCTGCAGATGAGCTAAGAGCAAAGAAGCCTCAAGTTTGTAACTTGAGTGACAGACTGGATCTCAAGCCAGTTCTCTCTGTGGCTTACCTTCCATGCCACAGCCTGCCCACACGCACTTAGCTCCTTACCTGTCACATACTAGATGTTTGCTATCTTAGAATTAAGTCAGTCAGAGCATTGCATTAGTTGGCAGTCTGTTCTAAGTACTATGGAATTTTGATGTCAGTCTAAACTGCCTTGAAGAAGCTTTGTAACCTGATAGACATAGACTAACTTCCTACATCTTCACTCACATGGCTGTCAAGCCTGTCATCCATGGCCTCTGTAAGGCTGGCTTAAGGAGCAGTTGTATGGAAGTTAATTGTTTTGCAGGACCATTTTGGAAGACTTTTCAGGCCCACTGTCAGCGAAAGAGTTTAGCACAGCAGATTAGTGGGGGCTTGGGGGGGAGGGTGCTTCTCAGGGTCACAGCCAGGAGAAAATGAGAAATCCTCACTCAGTAATAACTGGTCACAGTCTGCTGTCTGGGAACTGCGGGTTCTTTATAGACCATACGGATCCATCTATTGATTAAGTAGAAGTGTATGCATTGCTAGAGACACTGAGGCCTAGAAGACACAGCCTCTCCATGAAAAATCACAGAAATGGGGCTGGAGAAATGGTTCGGCAGTTAAGAGCACTGACTGTTCTTCCAGAGGTCCTGAGTTCAATTCCCAGCAGCCACATGATAGCTCACAACCATCTGTAATGGGATCCTGTGCCCTCTTCTAGTGTGTCTGACGACAGCTACAGTATACTCACATACACGAAATAAATCTTTTTTAAAAAAATAAGAAAGAAAAGAAAAAAGAAAAATCACAGAAATACAAATAGATAAGTAGCCGGTGCCTTCTAAAACACAATAATGCCGTATGGGATACAGAGGCTGCAGCAAAGTACTCTGGGAAAGCTGTGTAGCAAGGCACTCTGGGAAAACTGTAGAGACTTTTCAGCCTAGGATGCCTAAGCTGTACCTTTGCTTATTTCATTTCATGAATTCTGTGCATGAGGCGTATATAAGCGTGAGTGCAGGCATATGAGGCCAGAAGAGGGTATCAGATCCCCTGGAGCTTAGTCAGCTAGGGGCTGATCAACATGGTCTGTAGAAACTGAACTCAGAGCCTCTGCTAGAGCAGTGCTGAGCCTCTCCCCAGCTTCCCAGGCTGACCTGAAGGGGAACAACAGTTTCTTCAGTCGAAGTGAAACAGAGTGTTCGGAAGGGGGAGGGTTGTGCCCAGACAGGCTCCTGTAGGAAATGCTGTAGGTCTAAGGAAATGGAGTATTAGGGTGCCCAAGTGTGAGACAGGGATGCCTGGAGACTGGTGTGCTGGGCTGAGACAGCAGTGACCTCCTGGGAGCAAGGATCCCGAACACAGTGGTCAGTTACTGTTTTACTTGTGTGGATTCTGCCATTTCAGAAGAGATTTAAGGATCAAAAGTTAGAACCAATCTTTTTCTGTGTTATGAAGCACTTCGCCAGCTCCTTGTCTGGCTTTTTAAAAAAAAAAAAAAAAAAATGAGACATCTGGTAATACGGAAGCAATGGCGTACAAGCCTGAGCCTGCAGGCTGCACACCACCCTGGTTCGTGTGTTCTCTGCCCCCATTGCTTCCTTTGCGAATGAGGCTGTGGTGGATGGGAGCAAGCACTGGCACTCACCACATGGTTCCTGGTGCACAGAAACATTTCAGTATTGAGAAGAAGCCAAGGTGCTGGAGATGGGGAGGGTGGGGGTGCGGCCCCGTGCCCGTGAGCCGCAGATAACATGGAGGCGTTCTAAGCTGTAAGTTTGGGAGGCAACACACCTGGAAACGTTAGTAACTGAGATGGGCAACACAAGAATGGGAGCAGGTTAGAGGCAAGGGTGAGGAGAAGGACCATCAAGGGGCATTATGACCATTTGTACATTCATTCGTCAAACACGTAGCCAAATGTCTGCCATGTAAGGCATCAGGGTGGCTCCAGAGAATAAAGAAGTGAGACATAGTCTTAGCAAATAGTCTAGCGGGGGGGAAAAGGACAGACAACACTAAAAGCAAGTTCTAAGAGGGATGAAATGAGTCAGGGTCTGGGTGGGTGATGCAGGTAATGAAATGTCCCCAGAGGCTGTTCCTTTGAATGGTTGTACTGAAAAGGTAGTTTCTGAAGTAGGGAAGGGTCCCTGATGGGAGCCAGGTACTGAGCAGTGTTGTTGGATACACTCGGGCTAAGTAGGTGCTATATACAGTTATTAGACAGGGCACCTAAGGGTTTGCTAGGTGCTGGGAAGTCTTGCGGGATGCACATTGATTAGCTATGTGTTGTACGGTCATGAGGAACGTACATGAGTTAGCTAGGTGCTGTGTGCAGCCTTGCTGGACAGGATGCACATGGGTTAGCTATGTGTTAGACCGTCATGCTTGATGCACATGAGTTAGCTAGGCACCGCGCAGCCTTGCTGGACAGGATGCACATGGGTCAGAAATGAGCATGAAGCCACAAGCATATCAGATCATATAGAGCCCCATGTTCCCTTTTTAAAAAGCCACCAGAGACATTGAAGCCAGAGAAACAGAAGATCAGGTTTGTCTGTTGGTGGTGTTGGTTGTGGTGTGAAGGAGGACATTTGCCACCAAGTAGATATTTTTCCAGGGCGCACTGGTACCAGGTTCCATCCAGCTTCTGTGAGATCCAGACAGGTCCCAGCTCCCATGGAGGAGCACTCCTGTGTGAGGGCAGAAGGTCTCAGGGTAGGGGCAGGTAGGAAGAATCACAGCCTAGGTTAGAACTGATGAAGATTGTGAGAGTGTGTGTATACCTGTGTGTGTGTGTGTGTGTGTGTGTGTGTGTCTGGGTGTCAATGTGTCAGTGTGTGAGTGTGTGCCAGTGTGTGTGTGTGTGTGTGTGTATTGGTGTGAGTGTCTGTATGTGTATCTGTGTGTGTGAGTGTGTGTCTATGTATCAGTATGACTATGTGTATGTGTGTGTGTCAATGTGTGTGTTAATGTGAGTATCTGCTTGTGTATCAGTGTGAGTGTGTGTATGCGTATGTGTGTGTGCCTGTGTGTGTGTGTGTTTGGGTATGTCAATGTGTCGGTTTGTAGACTATGTGCCAGTGTGTGAGTGTGTGTCTGTGTATTAGTAGAGTGTGTGTATGTGTGTCTCTGTGTGAGTGTGTGTCAGTATGTGAATGTGTATCTGTATATCAGTGTGAGTGTATATATGTATGTCTCTATGTGTGTGGGTGTGTGTCAATGTATCAGTGTGAGTGTGTGTGTGTGTGTCAGTGTGTGTGTTAGTGTGAGTATCTACCTGCCTGTGTATCAGTGTGTGTGTGTATGTGTCTGTGCCTGTGTGTGTGTGTGTGTGTGTATGTGTGTGTATCTGGTTGTGTGAGTGTGTGTCTGTCAGTATGTGTTTGAGTGTGTATCAGTGTGTATGTGCCAGTGTGTGGGTGTGTGTCTGTATATTAGTGTGAATGTGTATATATGTGTCTGTGTGTATGAGTATGCATCAGTGTATGTGTCTATGTGTCTATGTGTGTTTCAATGTGTGTGTCAGAGTGATTGTGTGCCTGTGTATCAGTGTGTGTGTGTATTTGTGTTAGTGTGTATGTGAGTGTGTATGTGTCTGTGTGTATCTGTGTGTGTGTCTGTATCAATGTGTATGTGTCTGTGTGTGTTCATGTGTCTGTGTATGAGTGTGTATCAGTATGTGAGTATGTATCTGTGTATCAATGTAAGTATGAGTGTGTGTCATTGTGAGAATGTGTGTCCTTTATATCAGTGTGTATATGTGTATCTGTGTGTGTGTGAGTGTGAATGTGAGTGTGTGTCCCTGTGTGTGAGTATGTGTGCCTATGTAGGTGTGTATGTGTCAGTATACGTGACTATGTGTGTCAATGTGTGTGTGTGTCTGTGTGGGATGGGTTTCTGTCTGTCTGTACATGTGCATATGTATATATGTATGTATGTGGTACGTAACACTCCTGAAATCTCAGCACTTGAGAGGTGGAGGCAGGAGAGCTAGGTCATCCTCAGCTATGGAGCTAGTTCCAGGTCAGCTTGGGCCGCACCAGACTCTCAAAAACCAGAAGCCAAGCAAACACGGATGAGATGAGGTGAGGAGTGGATGGAAGAGCTTCTCTGTGAGGGGAAGCTGGCCAGCATTCAGGCTGAACAGGACCTCTCTTCAGTGTGACGGGATGGCTGAACGGGTTTGAGCACTTGCTGCATGAGCAAAAAGCCCTAAATTTAGATCACCCACGTCGGTGTGGTCCCAGGAGGGCCAACAGCCTAAGCCCAGGCTCAGTGAGAGACTCTGTCTCAAGGGAAGGGGTAGAAAGCAGTAGAGGAGGCACCAGACATGCACGCATGCATGCGTGCATGCACACAAGCGCGCATGCACACACACACACACACACACACACACACACACACACAGGCACAGATTATAGAGTCTATGTTTAGCAGTGCTCACTGGGTTGAGCTACACTTGCTGATGGTTACCTGAAGGGGCTCTTTGGGGAAGGACAGAGACAGAGTAGATAAAATTCAGCGAGGTCTCATGTGGCACTGATCTCATGTGGCACTGATCGGTGTCCTCATTGTCTGACAGCACACCCTGAAAGAGTACACCAAGCCAGTTCATCGAGTTCAGCCACCTGAAACTCCTAACTGGCTAGCCTGTCACTGTGGGTAAGGAATGGAGCATTCTGTGGTTCTAGAGACCACCTCCAAACGCTTTCTTGAATTACATGGGGCTCTGCCTGACCACAGCGGCCCTAGAAATGCACATGCGCTGTCTCCCTCTAGAAAGTCCTTACCCCGTCGCCTGTGTGTGCACGCACTTAATGACTCTCCCCTCCCTGCCCTCATACCTGTTGTTAGATCTCTGACTTATATCAGAGTCTCGAACAGAAGGAAAGCAAGATCCAGCAGCTGGCAGGAACCGTGAAGAAGTTTGAAAAGGAGCTTAAGCAGTTCACGCAGATGTTTGGCAGAAATGGAACTTTCCTCTCAAACGTCCAGGTAAGGGCTGGACAGAGGATGGCCCAGGGGTGGAAAGTGCTGGCTCACACCACCTGTAACGTCAGTTCCAAAGGATCTGATGCTCTCTTCTGGCCTCCACAGTCTCCTGCATACACATGGTGCAGATAATGCACTCAGGCACACACGCATACACATAAATAAATTTTTAAAAGAAAAGAAGGGGCTGGAGAAATAGCTCAGCAGTTAAGAGCACTTGCTGCTTCTGCAGAAGACCTGGGTTCAGTTCCCAGCACACACATGGTGGGGAGTTCACAACCATGTATAACTCCAGTTCCAGGGATCCAATACCCAGTTCTGACCTTTGTGGGCACCAAACATATACAAAATTCACAGATATACACGCAGGCAAAACATTCACATCAAATAAAATGAATGAGCATAACTATAAATCTTTTAAAGAAAAGGAAAAAAAAATTTCCAAATGGGAAATGGCTTTTTCCATTCAAAGCTATGAAACGCTTTTAGTGAGCAGCCAAGGGGTTTCCTTCTTTTAACATGGAAACTACTTCAAATGCATAGAAAAGCCAGACAGAGATGATGCCAGGGGCACCTGTGCAGCTCTCCCACATCCCATTCAGCACCTTGTCCCATTTGCTCTGTCTGGTACCCACCTCTCTTCTGGGTGTGGCCATGGACCACCAGAGAGAATACCGCATGTGTATGGCCCTCTGCCACTGACAGTGACACCGTCTCTTACATGACCATACTTCCATAGTATGTGTGGGAATGGATTTTAATGAATGTTGAGTTATAGTTCCCTGTTTGAGAATGTTGAGAACATAGCTCTGCCTTCTGCAGAATTAATGATGTAAAATCATTAATTCCCCTGGGAAGGACACGCCTTTAAACACCACTTGACAGCAGAGGCAGGTGGATTTCTGAGTTGGAGGCCAGCCTGGACTACAGAGTGAACTACAGAGTTCCAGGACAGCCGGGGCGACACAGAGAAACTCTGACTCAAAAAAGCAAAAACAAAACAAAACAAAACAAAAAAATCACTTGACGGATCCTGAATGTTAACTGACAACCAAATGGATCCCTAACGAATAAAAGTTCTCTCACGACAAGATTTGTAGCGGAAGATTTTAAGACTTATAACATGGGCAATGTGTTTGAAATTTATATTGTTTCAGAAAATCTAAGCCATATATAAGCTTTATACTTCTTCACTACATCATATACATGTATACACACATGTGTGCACCTGTTCTATGTGTGCTGGGCATGTATGAGCAGATGTGTGTGCACATATGCATATGTATGTGTTAGTATGTGTAGGGGAAAAAAAAGGAACCTATCACACTATTAGCTCTGACTTTCTCCTAAACAGAGAGCAACAGGGAGGAATTAAGACTAGATAGGCTTGGCTGGAGAGATGGCTCAGTGGTTAAGAGCACTGACTGTTCTTCCAGAGGCCCTGAGTTCAATTCCCAGCAACCACACGGTGGCTCACAACCATCTGTAATGGGATCTGACGCCCTCTTCTGGTGTGTCTGAAGACAGCTACAGTGTACTCACATACATACAGTAAACACATGAATCTTAAAAAAAAAAAAAAAGAGAGAGAGAGACTATATGGGTAAGGCCGGCAGATTAATGTCCTCCATGTCCTCCATGTGAGAGATCCACAGAGTGTGTAGGCCTCTTCCAGAGTTGTATCCTGCTCTGCCTGCTCCTGCTCAGTCTCGGCCTCCTTACAGAGAGAGAATTGAAGAAGGCCTTCTGCAGGAAGAAAATGCTAAGGCCAGAGGAGCTACAGCCAAAGAACACGTGTGTACGTGGAGGGGGGGACTTTAGACACATTGAGGAAAGCTCAGAGACGCACCAGAGGAGTGCAGCCTGGAAAGGAGGAAGAAGATGGCAGCTGCTCACCGAACTCCCTCGCTGGACGCTGCCGCTTTCATTTCACCAGTGGACTGTTATGTGTGAAAGGATCGTGTTAACATTCAGTCAGCACGTTACTAATCCATTGTCTCATTTCTAAAATATAATGCTCTGTTTTGTACCGCCAGGCTCTCACCAGTCACACGGACAAGTCTGCTTGGCTGGAAGCACAGGTCCGGCAGCTGCTACAAATAGTTAACCAGCAGCAAAGTCGACTGGATCTGAGGTCTTTGGTGGATGCCGTTGACAGTGTGAAACAGAGGATCACCCAGCTGGAAGCCAGTGACCAGAGATTAGGTACGTGTGTGTGTGTGTGTGTGTGTGTGTGTGTGTGTGTGTGTGTGTGTGACTCGTCCAGGTCCCTCTCATGGCTTCCCCGTCGGCGCGCATTTGCCGAACAAGCCACAGCCAGCTTTCCAGGGTACACAGTGGCTGAATCCTGTTTGTGAAACAGCATGAGATTCCTGCTGCCTCGGAAAAGGAGGGTCGCCACAATGTGTGTGTGTGGAGTCAGACAAGAGACTGCCGTGACCCAGGCAGCTCCAAGAGGCAGGAGTGGTGTGACCCAGGCAGTTCTAAGAGATGAGAATGGTAATCGTTAAGAACATTGGAAAATAACAATGCTCTGAGGGAGAGAGGTGATGGATGGCTTAGGGTTTGGCCTAGCAGGCGACTTGCTGTGCCATCGAGATGACCAGTGTATCGGTGACTTCTCTGTCGCTGTGACAAAGCACCATGACCAAGGTAACTTACAGATGGAAGGTTTATTTGGGCTTATGGCTGCAGAGAGATAAGAATCTGCCACCATCTCCTAGAGAAACATGGCAGCCAACAGGCATTGGGGCTGGGCTGAAATCCCAAGCCCAGTGACACACCTTCTCCAACAAGACCACACCTCCTAATCCTTCCCAAACAGCCAGCAACTGCAGACCAAGTATTCCAATGCCTGGGACTATAAGACCAACACATTTAAACTATAACACCTAGAGTTTGATCTCTGGAACCCGCACAGCGGAGGGGAAAAAAAAAAAAACAACTGTTGAAAGTTATTCTGTGACCTCCACATGTGTGCTATGGTGCACATGCCTTCACTTACACACACATGCAAGCACACATACACTAATAATAAGAATAAGAAGAAAGTCTTTTTAAATGTGAAATTCATTACAGGGGTTGTGGAAATGGCTCAGTAGATAACACACTTGCTGCACACAAGGCTTGGAATTTAGAGCCATGTGATTGCTGAGTGGGCTGGAGGGCTACCTGTGGTCCTAGCACTCTGGAGGCTGAGGCAGGATCTCCAGGACAAGCTAGCCAGAGCATCAGGGATTGGTTCAGTGAGAGAACTGTGTCAAAAGACTAAAAAAACCATTGGCGAAGACACACAGAATCAACCTCTGGCCTCTGTATGCCACATACATGCAAACATGCACAGACACTTACATAACACACACACACACACACATATACACACACACGTACACACACATATACACACATATACACACACACGTACACACACATATATACACACACATACACACACATATACACATACATACACACATATACACACATATACACACACATATATACACACATATACACACACATACACACACATACACACATATACACACACATATATACACACATATACACACACATACACACATATACACACACATACACACACATATACACACACACATACACACACATATACACACACATATACACATATGCACACACATACACACATACACACACATACACACACACACACACATGTTAGAGGAGCATAGGGCTCAGTGTGCAAATTCACTCAAGATGAATGTCGAATGTGTCTTATACTCAGGCAAGCTGAGAGTGAAGAGGACACATCCATGTCTGCTTGGTGTCAGCTTACGACGGCTGAGTTACCGTTAGCAGCGCATGTAGTACATGTGTGTGGTACACATGTGTGTGATCCACATGTGTGTGATGCACATGCACACACCATGCTGGTAGTTCACAGTCAGTGTTTAGATGACAGGCCCGAGCTGCAGCCTCCTGTTCTGATATGTGTGTGGTACACATACGGACACCATGTTTAAATGACAGACCCATACTGCAGCCTCCTGTTCTGACATGTATAATGTACATGTGTGTGGTGCACATACAGACACCATGTTTAAGATGACAGGCCCAAGCTGCATCCTCCTGTTCTGACATGTGTGTGGTGCACATGCAGACACCATGCATGTATTTCACAGGCAATGTTTAGATGACAGGCCTGTCCTGCAGCCTCCTGTTCTGACATGTGTGGTACACATGTGTGGTGCACATATGTGTGGTGCACATGCAGACACTATGCATGTATTTCACAGGCAGTGCTCAGATGACAGGCCCAAGCTGTAGCCTTCTGTTCTGACATGTGTGGTGCACATGTGTGGTGCACATGTGTGTGGTGCACATGCGGACACCATGCGTATATTTCACAGGCAGTGTTTGTTGACAGGCCTGAGCTGCAGCCTCCTGTTCTGTGTTTCCTTCCAGTTCTCTTGGAGGGGGAGACCAACAAGCACGACGCACACATTAATATCCACAAAGCACAGCTGAATAAGAATGAAGAGCGGTTCAAGCAGCTGGAGGGCGCCTGCTACAGTGGCAAACTCATTTGGAAGGTGACAGACTACAGGGTGAAGAAGAGGGAGGCCGTGGAGGGGCACACAGTGTCCGTCTTCAGCCAGCCTTTCTACACCAGCCGCTGTGGCTAC
>JADRCD010233961.1:15258-27434 GCA_019843815.1 Montemys delectorum | reverse complement strand
TAACAAGTCCCTTTACTCATTGAGCCATCTCTCTAGCCCTACTTTATACACACACACACACACACACACACACACACACACACACACACACACTGCTAGAGCTGGAGGCAGCTCCTGGACAGCTCTTTCAGTGAGCGCTCATAAATCTGTGGGAGACAGGAGGTAGGGAGGAGCTGGGGAAAGAAAAGAGAACCACAGAGTTGTAGGTGGCCAGTCTCTAATTTCAGGCTGGACTCCCCTTTCGCCTTGGTTCCAGAAGGGTGTTCCTGGACACGGATGGAAAGCGGCAGACAAAGGCTCTCGACTGATGCTGGTGACTCAGGTCCCCGCCCAGCCAGCCTCTGCTAGCTTTGAGGTGTGTGTGCTATAAGAAGCAATCGAGACAGCAATGACTTGGAAAGCCACTCAGATTCACTCCAAACCACCTGTGACCACAAGGTGTAGTTCCAATCGCCCCGTTGTTTGGGTGGTTCCATCCATCTGGCTAGTTCATGGTGAGCTGTCCGATGCATGTGGTGACTTCAGTGTCAACAGCCCAAGGGAGAGGACCAGCTTGTCCCAAAGATCGGTCTCCTTGTCTATAACCACCACTACCATAACCCCTTAGTAATAAGAGGACAGGAGCCCTATTATAGAGCCCATTGCATACACAGCGTTTGATATGTGGCTGCTATACAATAACTGAATGACTAGATTAGTAAGAATTCCCAGGTCCCTGTGGCTATAGACTGCTTGAGTTCCTTAGCCTCCCTGAGCTGCTGCCTCCCTCCCTCATCAGTGTAATGGGGATGGGTCATTATAAGTCTAGACTGGTATCTTAGCCTCCTCAATGAAACAAGACAGAAGAGTTAGCCAGGGTATAACTGTTACTCCAAAGATAGTAAGGTAGGATGCTTTAAGATGATGATGGCGGGGGGTGCGGGTGGTATAAGAAGAACTCATGTTCTGGAGGTGGATGCCTATGGCGTGTGCAGGAGGAACTGAGAGTTCTACATCTTCATCTGAAGACTTCCAGGAAGCCAGGAAGCTAGGATGAGGGTCTTAAAGCGCCCACACACAATGACATATTTGCTCCAACAAGGCCACCCACACCTTCTAATAGGGCCTCTCCCTCGGCTGAGCATATACTGTGTGTGTGTGTGTGTGTGTGTGTGTGTGTGTACGTTTATCCGTATGTGTGCATACATCATGGTGCCTATGAGAAGGTGATGTCAGGGTAAGGATGGAGCCTTATACTTTGTGTGAGGTGGCGTCTCTTGTTTATCTGCTGCTGGCTCACCAGTTTCTTGGGGTTTCTTCTGTCTCCTTCCATCTTGTTCAGGAAAACTAGAAGTGCAGATGCACACAGCCTGCATCTAACTTTATAAGGGCTCTAGGGATCTGAACTTGGGTCCTCACACTTGTGTGGCAAGAGTTTTACCCACTGAACCATCCTCCTACCCCATGTCGTGCGTGAGGTTTAGATGAGATTAAGCCCCATGCTGTCCCTCGCATGCAAATACTCTGTCCGAGATTGTTACTAAATTTCACCCAGGGAAGTGGATGTGTCTGTCCGCAGCATAATGAAGAAGAAACATAAACATTGTGGAGAAACCTGCCCGAGAGCAGAAGCAGATCTCCTGCTACTGTCAGTCCGTCAGACCACCACAGCTGCAAGAAAGAGGTGCACTGGCCACCTCCACCCTGCTGGAAGAAGAAGTGAAACACAAGCCGACCAACCCAAGAAAGGAGAGAAGGAACTAGCTAAGGTGAGGGCAGGCCAGGGCTCCAGTCCTGTGGAATGGACCATCTAGGACAAGGTCAAGTCCAGGGCAGTGTGAGGGTGGAGGCTATGGAGGAGGGACGCTACCAGAGTGGGCAAGGGGTGTAAAGTTGGTCCTGAGAATGCGGAAGGAAGTACTTTTATCTGCATTCACAAGAACAGAAAGGGAAGTTGTTTTCATCTGGCCAAATACCTTAGCTGCACTCTCCGTCTATTAAGAAGGGGGAGGCTGTCTCTGGAACCTTCGATCTCAAACATCTTCTCAGAGAAAGCACATGCTTCTGGTTCTTAGAAGCTGCCCTCTCTCTACTTGCATAGACATCTTGGAGCTGTCAGCTGAGGGGTGGGCGGAGGGATGGCCGTCTAAGGTGGGAGCTCAAACTTTCGGCCCACCCATTTTACAGATGAGGAAGCTAAGGACTGGGTCCTGATGTCTGGTTCTTACTTTGGCATTAGCTCTAGACTTCCAAGGCCTCTGTTTTCCATCTATAAAGCAGAGGGGTGTCACCCTTATCTACTAGCCCAGTCCTCTCCCTCCTCTCCTTCCTTTATGGAGCCAAGGGTGTGGGAGCCATAGGCAAAAGTCGCTCTATCAGATGGAACATATGGTTAGTCAATAAGCCATCACGAGATCATGGGAGTCATGAGGGCGGCTCGGTGGTACCAAGCATACTTAGCACGTGCACGGCTTTGGGTTTCGTCCCTAGCGCCAGAATACAAAACAGAACAAAACAAACAAAACAAAGCTGGCCTTGAAGTCGGCCTCTGGAAGCACTTGACCAGGGCTTGCAACCCCCGCGCCAGACAAGCAGAAGTGTGTCTTCCCACACAAGGCTGACTCCTTTCCGGAGCAAAGCTGGGGGGAGCCACTTGCTTTCTTTGGCACTGCGACGCAGAATGTGTAGGTCTTAGCCCAGGTGGGATAGATGCTCCCAAAGCAGTAACCATGCCCACCTGGACTGAGTGGCGTGGCAGCGGTGGGCCTGGCATCCCCCCGCAAGAGCCGTCCTCTCCTTCCAGGCTAACAACCATCACATTCAGCAGCAGTTTTCAACCTGTGGGGGTTACATCTCAGATACTTGCATTATCATTCGTAACAGTAGCAAAATCACAGTCATGGAAGTAGCAACAAAGTAATTTTATGGTTGGGAGTCACCACAACACAAAGAACTGTGTTAAAAGGGTCACAGCCTCAGGAAAGTTGAGAACCACTGGCTTAAAGGCACATATGCTCTTTGGACCCATTTCATGTTCAAGGAAGCTGAGGCTCAGAGAGACACCTTGCCCAAAGTCAGGTGACAAAGGGGGTCATACTCAGCCTCAGCTACTCCATCCAACCAATACTAGGTGAGTGTATTCTTTATAGTTTTCTTTTTAAAAAAGATTGTGTGTATGGTTGTTTTGCCTGCATGAACATCTGTGCATGCCCATACTGGGGTGCCTACAAAGGCCAGAAGAAGGTGTCTGATCCTCTGGAATTGGAGCTATAGTTGGCTTCGAGCTAGGAATGGAGCCTGGGTCCTCTGAAGAGAAGCCAGTGCTCTTAATCTCAGAGCCATCTTTCCAGCCCCTGTAATTTGTTTTTTTTAATTAAGAATATTTTCTTTCCTATAATGAATTCAGATTCTTTCTATTTCCAAGGGGTGTTTACCAATGAGAGTATTCACAGATAACATGGCGTGCAGTTTGATTTCAATAAATCCAGTTTGTTTGTTTGAATTGTTTGGGATTTTTGCTTTGTTTTGTTTTTATATGTATGGGTGTTTTACCTTCATGTGTGTCTGTGCACAATGTGCCTGTGATGCCCATGGATGTCAGAGAAAGACACTGGATCCCCTGGGACTGCAGTTACATATGTTTTTTGTTGTTGTTGTTGTTGTTGTTTGTTTGTTTGTTTTTTTGTTTTTTTGTTTTTTCTCTGTATAGCCCTGGCTGTCCTGGAACTCACTCTACAGACCAGGCTGGCCTTGAACTCAGAAATCAGCCTGCCTCTGCCTCCCAAGTGCTGGGATTAAAGGCATGTGCCACCATTGTCCCTATATATGGTTTTTATAGCCATCATGTGGGTGCTAGGAATTGAATCTGGGTCCTCCAGAAGAGCAGTGCTTTTAACCATTCAGCCAGCTCTCTAGTCTCCTGTTTGTTTGTTTGTTTGTTTGTTTGTTTTTAATGGAAAAATAAGGCAAACCACCCACCTTGTAAGCTAGACTTGGAGTCTGAAGTCCATTATGCTATCTTTCTTGCCACAAACATTTGAAAACAGTGATTTTTAAAACGGTCTTTCTGAGACAGGGCTGTATGTATTCCAGGCTGTCCTTGACCACTGGGCGTGGGGGGTGAACTTGAACTTCTGATCCTCTGTTATGTCCTCCTGAGTGCTAAGATTATTGGCATATTTCACAATGTTCAGTTTAGGTAACACTAGAGATGAAACCAAGGACCTCATGTGGGGCAAGCGCTCTACCACCTGAGCTATATCCCCAGGATGCCTCCTACCCCAGGACTCAAATTAAAAATTTAAGAGAGACACACAGAGAGAGAGAGATGAGAGAGAGAGAGAGAGAGAGAGAGAGAGAGAGAGAGAGAGAGAGAGAGGCCTAGGACTCTCCCAGGTATCTTTGTTCAAGTCCTTGATATAAAATGATAGAATTTACTTACCCTTTACATACCTTCCTATAGACTACCAATTGTCTATGAGTTATAAAACCTCATCCATGTGAACACGAGAACACTATATTCTATTATACTCACTTATATTGTTTAGGAGATAATGATGCTCTCAGAACGGGCTCTTCTGGGCTTGGAGTTAGGGATCAAACCCAACACCTTATGCACTCTAGGCAAGTATTCTGCATTTCAAACCAAGTAGTTTTGATCCATGGTTTGTTGCATCTGTAGATGCTGAACTCACAGACGGAGAAGCCCAACTGTAACGCCAGATGTTGGCAAGGTCCTGTGGTAGGGGTAGCAGCAGCGTCTCAGCTCAGCTGGAAGCTGAAAGCACCTCAGGGCTGCCTACTGAAGGCTTTCATTATGGCCTCCTGCTTCTGCCCATGTGGCATCTCGGAGAAGAGTTGCTGCTGTGGTGGTGACTGTGTATTTGAGCTCCCAAAGCTGTCCTGTGGTTTTGTGACAGAACCTGGAGCTATTCATGGTTCACATTTACCCAGTCTGAAGACTTGGAGGACCTCTTACAAATGTTCCCAGCAAAGGCTTCATGGCTGCCCACATCCTCGGACACCCAGTCAACTGAGGAAGCCAAGATCTCTGACTCCCACTTGATGCCCATGTATCTGGGAGTGGCCTCCTTGTAGACCGCTCAGGCAGGCCCACATGCCCTCTTGTCCTGATTACTTTTTCTATTGCTGCAATAAGACAGTATGACCACAAACAACGTGGGGGTAGGCGTTTCATCTTACAACTCTCAGGTCACACTCCATCGCGGAGGGAAGTCAGAACAGGATCCTGGAGGCAGGAACTGAAGCAGAAGCCATGGAGGAACAATGCTTACTGTCTTGCTCAACCTGCTTCAGTTCTTTTGTTGTTTTTGTTTCTATGAATGTTTTGCCTGTGTTTATGTATGTGCACCATATGCGTGCCTGGTGCCCGAGGAGGTCAAAAGAGAGCTTCAGATCCCCTGGGATGGGAGTTACAGATGGTTGTGAGCCACTAAGTGGGTCCTGCAAATTGAACTCGGGTCTTCTGGGAGAGCAGCAAGTACTCTTAATCATTGAGCCATCTCTCTAACCCTACATGTATTCATTTTATTTTACGTGTATGAATGTTTTGCCTGCATGTATGTATGTATGTATACCACATGCACACCTGGTGCCTATGAGAGTAGAAAGGGCTCAGATCCATTAGAACTGGAGTTACAGATGGTTGTGAGCCACCTGTGGATATTGGTAATTGAGCCCAGGTACTCTGCAAGAACAACAAGTGCTCTCAATTGCTGAGCTGTCTCTCCAGCCCCCTCAGCGAGCTTTCTTATACAACCCAGGGCCACCTGCCCAGTGATGACATAGCCTCCAGTGGGCTTAACCTCTCACATCAATCATAAATCAAGAAAAGGCCCTCCAGACTGCCCACAAGCAATCAGATGGAAGAAATGTTTCAACCGAGGCTCCTCTTCCCAGCTAACTCTAGCTTCTGTCAAGTTGACAGAAAACAATTAGAACACTGCTCTGCTCAGTCCTAGCTCCTTGAAGAGCTGGACTTGACCTTCCAGGCCCCTCTGTCTCCTGCTAGAGACATGACCTTCGTTGTACAGAGTTATAGTCATTTGCTTATCTAATAATTACTGCTGGTTGTGGTGGTACACACTTTTAATCCTAGCCCAAGGGAGGCAGAGGTAGGTAGATCTCTGTGAGTTCAAGGACAGTGAGACTACTACACAGTGAGACCATGTCTCAAAACAAAATATTTTTTATTAATCATTTTACTTATTTACATTTCAAATGATGTCCCCCTTCCCGGTTACCGCTCCTCAAACACCCCACCATCCCATCCTCCTCTTCCCCCTCCCCTTTGCCTCTATGAGGGTGCTCCTCCATCCATTCACCCACTCCCACCTCACTGCTCTAGCATCCCCCTATGCTGGGGCATCAAGCCTCCACAGGACCAAGGGCCTCCCCTCCCATTGATGCCAAATAAGGCCATCCTCTGCTACATATGTAGCTGGAGCCATGGGTCCCACCATGTATAATCTTTGGTTGGTGGTTTAGCCTCTAGGAGCTCTAGTTGGTCCAGTTAACTGATATTGTTTTCCTATGGGGTTGAAATCTCCTTCAGCTTCCTCAGTCCTTCCCCTAGCTCTTCTGTCAGGGTCCCCTGGCTCAGTCTGATGGTTGGCTGTATCTGCATCTGTATTGGTCAGGTGCTGGTAGAATCTCTCAGGAAACAGCCATACCAGGCTCCTGGTGGCAAGTGCTCTTTGGATCAGCGTGAGGGTTTGGTGTCTGCTGATGGATCCCTAGGTGGTGCTGTCTCTGGATGGCCTTTCCTTCAGTCTCTACTCCATTACAAAATAATTAGTGAGCATCAACTATATGCTCTGGAACAACATATAGAAGATAGATGAACAACACTAGTTCTGGTGGTACCCACTGGAAATTCCCAGAACTTGGGAAGTGAGGCAAGAGGATCAGGAATTCAAGGTCATCTTTGGTTTCATGGTAAATCTGATACTAGCCTGGGTTACCTAAACTACTATCTCACAACAATAACAACAGGAGCAAAGAAAGATATTTAGAAAGATAAATGATATCTATAGATAAAGATACAGATATAAATATGTTTATCATGTAACAGATTGCTCTCTATATTATTTCTTGGGGAGCTAAAGTATGTGCTGAACTTAAAAACCAAACAAAATAAAACAATAAACCAGGGTGTCATGTAGCCCATGCTGGTCTAGAACTCAATATGTGATCAGTATGTGACCTTGAACTTCTGATTCTCCTGCCAGAAGATAAGCACCAGAAGTACAGGTATGTGTCACTGTGGCTTGGTTTATGTAGTGCTGGGGATCAAATCCAGGGCCTAGTGCTTAGAAGGCCAACACTCTTCTGACTGAGCCACACCTCCAAACAAGTAATGAACTATGTTCCTAATCATTTACTTATAATTTTAGTGTAATGCTTTGAGAAGTGTGGGATACAAGGGAGTAAGAATAAATGTTATCTGACTTGGCCAAAGTATTAAAGGCTTTTAATTAGAGACAATTGGGACATGAGCAGTGTTAGTTGGACAGACAGACAAAGCATCGACCCACAGTGGAAGGAAGCTCTGCAGATACCATGCACACCAGACTCATTGAAGAAGAGAAGCCAAGCTGTGTAGCTCTATGCAGTGAAGGAGATGGAGATGAGAGAGGAGTTAGGGAAACACTGGGAGGGAAGGTAAAGGCCACATTCAAGATGATAGTGTGCACCTGAGGGTGGTATCTGTGCGTGCATGCGTGTGCTTGTGTGTGTACGAATGCTCGTACATTGATGCTGCCCATCTAGATATATCTAAAGACAATACTATTTGTAGAAGTTGGGGAAATGCTGAGTGGATGGGAGCAGAGCGCTATGGGTACTTCAGGGTCTGAGCTAGCTCACATGGCAAACTTCCTAGAATTAGGAAGTATCCCTTTGGAAAATTCACAGGTTTGAATGTAAGGTTTTATGTATTCTAGGCAAGCATTCAGCTAACTGATATCAATAGCTGTCTTACACTTGGACTTCTGTTTTACATTTTATTTTATTTTTTAATGATTTATTTATTTTTATTTTATGTGTGTTTGCTCACATGTATGTATGTGCATAACATGTACAGCTGGCACCTTCAGAAGCCAGAAGAGGAGATTGGATTCCCTGGAACTAGAGTTAGGGGTGGTCAGAAACTACCATCTGGGTGCTGGTACCTTACTTGGATCCTCTGTGAGAACAGCATGAGCTCTCAACCTCTGAGCTGTATCTCTAGTTCCTGTTTTATGACATTTATGTCCATATTTTTAAAAATCTCTGTCTGTCTGTCTCTCTGTCTCTCTCTCTCTATCTATCTATCTATCTATCTATCTATCTATCTATCTATGTCATGCACGTGCCATCACTCATGAAAAGCTCAGAGGACAACTGTGATGGTTTGTATATGCTTGGCCAGGGGAGGGGCACAATTAGGAGGTGTGGCCTTGTTGCAGTAGGTGTGTCACTGTGGGCGTGGGCCAATTAAATGTTGTTCTTCATAAGATTTGTCTTGGTCATGGTGTCTGTTCACAGCAGTATAACCCTAACTAAGGCAACAACTTTTAGGAGTTGGTTCTTTCCTCCCACCATGTTGGAGGTCTCATGTCTCGGGAGTTGAACTCAAGTCATCAATCAGACTCGGTAGCAAGTACCTTTACCTGCTGGGCCATGCCCCCAACCTCACTTCGACGTTTTAATTCTCAAAACTTCTTATCCTTTGTCCATTAACAGAAACTCAAGGTCTTCCAGCCAGCTAGGTAAAATAGCACTTCCCAACCCTGGCCAGGCAGATAGAGCAACACATGCAACTATCAAGCCTGGGACTGTGGCCCAGGCTAGCCTACATAGCTAGCAGGAGAGCTTATCATAGCTGAAAAGGGTCACCTGGGGCTCAGTTTACAGGGTGGCCACTGAGGCTCAGAAAAGGCTGGGAACGGTTCCCAGAGCAAGGTAAAGCCATAGCAAGACCAGAAAACAAGTCCCCTGGCAGGTCAGAAGTAGATGGGTATCGGTGGTAGAAGTGAGAAGAGAAAGGGCAGGGCAGAGAAACGGCTCTCCAGGGTTGGTATCTTACTGCGATCGTTATCGGTGGCTGTTCGCCAAGAGGGTTAGATCAGGACACTGGAGTCTCTGCTTCAGGGGAAGACAGAACATGGATAACAGTCTTTCCTCCAGGCATGGCTGCAATGTGAAACTAGAATCTGTTTAACGTCTCTGTTTGCTATAGATTTTTCTTTTTCTATGTAGCCCAAGATGGCCTCATGATCCTCCTGCTTCAGCCTCCTGAATGCTGGGGATTACAGGCGAGTGTCACTATGCCTTGGTTTCACCGTGGTTGACAGCTGGCCATCACCGGCCAGCTATAGGGCAAGCGGTACAATGAAAGAGAGAAGACCTAGTTGGGCTTCCCAGGGGCCTCCGCCCTCCACCCTCTAAGAGCCCCACTCCAGTTCTCTGTCATCGCCTGCCTGGGGGTTTTCCTGGCTCTGGGTCTGCATCACAGAGCCTCTGCTATGACACTGCCCCAAGTCCCAGAGACACTGCCCCGAGCTGGAAAATCCCTCAGAGCCGAAGCAGCCTGTGACCATAGAGGCAGGAAACTGTGACACTGGAGGCAGGCAGGGTGTGGGGTTTATTCTTGGTATGTGGTTGGGAAGGGTGGGGCTGGCGGGGGAGGGGTGGGATGAGAGGACAGAAATCCACGAAGGGGGAAGCTTAATGAGAACCTCTCTGATCCCTTCGCTCCCAGCACCCCCACCCTTTTATCTCCCCTCCTGGAGGCAGTAGGGGAATGGGATTATACCTCAGAATCCACAGTGCGGAACCGCTAAGGGACAGACCCCATCTCTGGTGCAGTCCTAAGGGATAGCTACGCTGAACTAAGCCTTTGTCGATGCAAGCTTTGTTTTCGGGGAGGTGCTTGCTTTAAAGTGCCAGGCTTTGGATATGCTAGGCAAGTGTTCTACCACTGAGCTCCACTTTCAGCTTTCATTCATACATACAATTATATATATTAAATACTATACATTTATATCAACTATATTAGGAAAATCTCTCATTCTTTCTCCCTCCCTCTCCCTCTCTCAATGTATATACTGACCTTAAACTCTTTTTTTTTTTTTTTTTTTTTTGAGACAGGGTTTCTCTGTGTAGCCCTGGCTGTCCTGGAACTCTCTCTGTAGACCAGGCTGACCTTGAACTTGGAAATCTGACTGCCTCTGCCTCCCAAGGGCTGGGATTAAAGGCGTGCGCCACCACCGCCCGGCCCGCCTTAAACTCTTGACGTGGCTGAAAATGACCTTGAACTTCTGGTTCTCTTTGCCTGTACTTCCAAGTGTATGCTGGACCTACGGTAAGTCATCAATAAACAGCCCTTTTCTTTCCATCTTGCTTCAGTGGGTATCAACACCATTTGGAAAAAGGGGGAACTGAAGCTTAAGAGGTAGACGCCATTTTCCCTGTCATGTGCACTGACACACTTATCCAGTCATCAGCTGATATTCACATGATTGCCATGTGGAGGCAACTTGTTCAAGACGAGCAGGGTAGTCTTCAGTGTTGCCCATACCTTTTGAGGTGTATTGGTGTGTTCTAGCAAAGCTAGACCGTGAGCTGGCGGCTCAGATCAGTAAAGAAATCATAGATGGGGCAGGAAACACACAGGGAGGAGACACGGTATATGTGTGAGCATGGTGGCTTTCTGAAAACGAGATAGGGAGGGAGTCTGCAGGAGCCGACATTGGAAATCGGACTTCAAGGTACAACAATATCCCAAGGCTTGTGGGTCTGAGGTAAGCAGAGAAGAGCACAGGAGGCAGGTGGGTCAGGAAGAAGGCATTTCAGGGGACAGGAGACACATTCTGGTCACCATGGTCACTGGTGTGTCTGACCCTCATTCCTGCATGCGGTAGCCCCTCTCCACTTAAATTGTGTCATAGGTCAGGCTGGGCTACTCTCACTTCCAGATAGGGACCTGTCTAGGCCTGTGGATTCTTCGCAGAGCAACGCGGGGGGGGGGGGGGGGGGGGGGGGGGGGGGGCAAACCTCAGGGGATCCTACCATCAGCCCTCAGGGAACAGCGTCAAACTCAAGCCTCTTCCCTAACAGCCACCCCAGAAGCTTCTGGGGTTTTGACCTTTCTCCACCCACTACTACAGAGGCAAGGTCAACTTGACCTGGCTTCAGATCACTGTCACTCTTGAGCCTGTCAGGGAACAGGGCAGTTAATCACCTCTCTAGTCTTTACTTCCTTCCCCTGGGAAATAGGATCAGGCAGGTCTTCCTTTTGCTGTTTGAGACACGGACTTAGCCTGTAGTCTAGATTACGCTGGCACTTACCATGTAGCCCAGGCTGGCCTCAAATTTGCAGTACTCTTTCGTTAGTCTCCTTAGTACAGGTGTGAGCTATCACATGCTGCCATGATACAGAATACAGGCCAGGAATTCACTAACTCGTCTGATTGCAGAAGTTTGTTATAGATGAGGAAATAGCATCTCAGAGGGGTCAGGTGAGTTGACTGGGGTCATAGAGGTGCCAGGGAGAAGGGCTGAGATTTGGAACCCAGTGGGGCTATCTCACAGTCAGGATCTTAACTGTAGAAGCGTTCCTTGCCTTCTAGAAAATGCTATTTCCAGCTGGAAGCGTTGGCACGCACCTATAATATAACCCTGCCTGCATCAGAGATGAAAAAGTAGAACTTCGAGTTTTGCTGCCTAGCAAGGCTAGCCTGGACTAAATCAGTCTGCCTCCCAACATGGTGGCTTTTTTTTTTTTTTTTTTTTTTTTGTGATTTGCAGCAATCAACTTGGCTTTCAAATGTATTCTTTTTTTGCCTTGTGTGCCCGAGGTCACCATCAACTACTATGGAATAAATGAGCCGGAGCTAGCGCACTGGACACAGCAACATTAGCATCCACGTCCTCTGTGCAGACACGGCGAGCACCCCAAATCTGCCAGGACCTCCCGGGGTCTGTACTAGCCTAGTTTGGTGATGAAATCTCTCAGGGCTCAGGATGTAGAAAACTGGGGCGAGTTTGTGTCTTCCAGTAAGGAGGCCAGGGCTTGAAGGAAGGGGTGTTGGGGAGGAGTTCACAGTGATGGTTATCAATGAGTGAAAACTTCCCCCTCCCTGCATGCTGTGATGTGCGGCTCATTGGAGGTCTCCCTCCCCAAAGCCTGTCAC
>JADRCD010233961.1:662-15158 GCA_019843815.1 Montemys delectorum | reverse complement strand
GGTTCTGGGTTACAGCAGCGAACAAAATGGGCAAAAGAAAGCCTGTCTTCAGAGAGCTTGTAGCCAAGGCTGACAAACTTGCCCCGAGAATGCTTATTATCGATCATTAACTGTGGAGCCGTGGATCCAAAGTACAGTGTCATCTCCCTTAGTATGACAAAGATGATTAGAGGTCAGTAAGATGGCGTAGCAGGATAAGGTGCTTGCAGCCAAGTCTGATGACCTGAGTTCAACACCCAGGACTCACATGGTAGAAGAAGAAAACTGAGGCCTGCAGGTTAAACACACACACACACACACACACACACACACACACACACACACACACTATAACTTAAATAATTAAAAAGCAACTAGCCAGTCAGTATAGCAATATAAGGTTCTTCTGAGCAGTGAGCATTATTGTTGTCTTTCTCCTTACCCTCCCTCTCCCACTTTCTTTCTCAGTGCTGGAGATGAAACTCAGGCCCTTACATACATCAGGCAAGCACTCTTTTACTGAGGCTCATTCCTTACTCAATTTAAGTCAAGAAAGGGAAAGAGTAATTTCCATGCCTTCTCATTGTGATCGGAGCACTTTACCTCTTTGTGCACTGGCTGTTGTACATGAGTGTAGATAGAATTTAATCCTGTCCGGGACGCAGTTAGGTATTTGTTAATTGTTCGCAGAAGCACCATGTGATGTCTTATGGCTGTAAATCTCTGCATTTGAGGGGCTTGTGGCCAGAGAATTGTCATAAGTTGAAGGCCAGCCTGGGTTGGGTTGTGAATTCTAGAACAACCTATATTTTAGTCTCAAAATGGAAAATATTTCAATGAGAAGAATCCCCTTCCAGTTTGTTTTAGTTTCTGAAAGATACAAGGTTTGAAATGTTTATCAGTTACTTATGCCTTTATGTAGAATGACTTTATTAGGAGACACAGCGGTTGCAAGAAATGAGGAACAGAGAGACACTAAGCAGGGTACAGAGTACAGTTAACAGGTTAACTGAGGGAAAAGGGGGCTCAAAAGGCCATTATTTCATCCAAATCAATCCTGACTTGGAACGTTCCAGATGAGGAAGGTGACACATAAAGGCATCTGGCTGGCTAAACATCCAAGGGTTTGTTGAGGCCGAGAGACTTTGACCTCTCCTCTGACACTCTTTGTAACAACACACTTAGAGATGGCTCACTATTAGCCATGGGTTCCCCCTGGGAGGGCAAAGAGCTTCTCTGACCCCAGACACTATTACTGGCTTTGCTCTTCCAAACACCCTTGGCCTTGTCCCTTGTGCTTCAGGCTTGTCTAAAGACAGTGTCAGCTTCCTGGGCTGTGAGTCAGCACAGCTGTCCTGCGGCCTCGGCTGAAGCTCCAGGTCAGGAAGACATTCGAGAAGGATCCACAGAGAACGACTAGATCATGAGGCAAAAGCTTTGTGTCTGGGTCTCCACCTGACCCCCTAGAAAGTCTTAGATGAATGTTTGTTCCACGGCAATAGTGACAAAGCAAGTACACAAATGTGGGGTATCGGCAGACTTTCGGGAGCACCTGCCTTGGGTGCCTTGTCTATAAACAGCAGGCATAATCCCTACCTCTAATGCTGCTTTGATCCCATTGACGTCATCATGGAAGTTCCACGAGGGCAGTGCGGCTTTCTGTCCACTCAGTTCATGCCTGGCATCGAAGAACAACTTTGCTCTTAGGTGCTTCCTGGAGGGCTGATGGATGCTCAGATGAGGAGCAAACACCTAGGCTCCAGTGGCTAATGCCTGTGTAAGACTGTACACAGCCCTGTGGTTAACAGCGAAGAATCTGAAATGGCTTGAGTTCTTGTCGCTCTGGGTTTGATCTCTGGTACTGCATAAATCGGATGGTGTAAATACGGTGTACATACCCTGTAATCCCAATACTTTGGAGGTAAAAATGGCGGGGGGGCGGGCAGGTCAGCTCATCCTTAGCTATATATTGGTTTTTCAAAGCATGATTTCTCTACATAGACCCCCTAGCTGTCCTGAAACCTGGAACTTGTTCTGTAGACCAGGCTGGCCTTGAACCTGGAAATCTGCCTGCCTCTGCCTCCCAAGTGCTGGGATTAAAGGCGTGCGCCACCATTCTTGGTAACCCTCAGCAATGTACTATTCAAGACACCCTGTATCAAAAGACAGACAGGCAGGACACTTGGGGTCACATTTGTGTTTAGCTCTTGACTGTACTACTTATTAGCTGTGTAACCCTGACAGTCTCAGCCTCAGTTTCCCCAGAGCCTACAAGGACAGCTACCCTTTCTATCTCTGGGTGTCCTGAGAATCGAAGGACTCACGTATCTAAAATGTTTCCTATAGCTCCAAGGACAAGGAAAATGCTGAAAGCATACTCAGAGCTTGTCTTAGTCAGGGTTTCTATCCCCGCACAAACATCATGACCATGAAGCAAGTTGAGGCGGAAAGGGTTTATTTTGGCTTACTTTTACATGGTTGTTGATCACCAAGGAAGTCAGGACTGGAACTCAAGCAGGTCAGGAAGCAGGAGCTGATGCAGAGGCCATGGAGGGATGTCTCTTACTGGCTTGCTTCTCCTGGCTTGCTCAGCCTGCTCTCTTATAGAACCCAAGACTTCCAGCCCAGGGATGGCACCACCCACAAGGGGCCCTACCTCCTTGATCACTAATTGAGAAAATGCTCCACAGCTGGATCTCATGGAGGCATTTCCCCAACTGAAGCTCACTTCTTTGTGATAACTCCAGCCTGTGTCAAGTTGACACACAAAACCAGCCAGTACAGAGCTCTAAAGTGTATAAGCAGGAGGCAAATTTCTAAGGTTCATTTTCTTTTCTTCCCCAAAGACACCCCACAAGACCTCTTTCCCAGGATTGGTTTCCCTGAAGGATAGGCTATATTGAAAATAAACTCCTATCACATCTCCTGCCAATGTAAGGGGTCTTGTGGGACAGCAGACAACATTTCAACCCTGCACCTGCTCTGTCACAATGCCACTGGGGGAACTTTGGTACAGTAGACACTGCTGGGTGCTAGGTCCGCAGTATCTCTCTGAAGCTGACTGTGCTTGGTCTGTTTTGTGTCGGTCTGGCTTCAAAGCAAGCAGGTAGTCTGTCCCTGCAGCATGATAAGGTGGGTATTCTCAAGCTCATTTTGTTTTGTTTTCTCCACATAGGGTTTCTCTGTGTAGCCCTGGCTGTCCCAGAACTCACTCTGTAGACCACGCTGGCCTGAAACTCAGAGATCCATCTGCCTCTATGCTTTATGCCCCAAATGAGTGGCACTCAGACTTCTACCAAAGGTAGTCTACAGATGAAGGGCTTGCCCCTCAAGGCCCACCATCCCCATTGAGGCCCGCACTGTCTTAGCTACCCTGCTCCACATAGTCCTCAGGGTTGGCCTTTCTCACTGGTTGCATTCTACAGAGACTATAAGACTCTGTTTTTGTCTTAGAAGCTTGTTTATTAGAGTTGAACAAGGTGGCATGTGTCTGTAATCCTTTTTAAAGGCCAAGGATCTCAATGCTTTCAAGGCCAGTGTGGGTTATGACATGAGATCAAGGTTAACCCAGGCTGTATAACAGAACTCTTTCTCAAAGGGGAGTGGAGTGGAGAAAATAGAAATTTGGCCATTATAATGGAAAGGTAGGAAAGGTCATACCTTTAAAGGGAAAACAAAAAAGAAAGTCCTCATGTTCAATTATGTTATTATTAGGAATAGGACCCAGGGTACATGGCAGGCAGTATTCTACCAAAGAGCTCTATCCCCAGGCTCTTCTTTCTTTTGCATTCCAAACTCTTACCTGAACGTGGTTGTGCCATTCTGTTTTCCTGGGAAGCTTCTGACACTTAGGTTTCTCAGGGCTCACACACTGCAGCTCTCCTGCTACACACATGTGTAGGTGTGCATCTTGCTAACATGTTTGAACTCACTCATCCATCAGAAGCTAGGCAGTGTATCCCAGTGTTTAGAGGTACACATGGGTGCCACGTAGCTGAAAGTTGCTGTTCACTGACTGTAAGATCTCAAGGAAATCACTTTCTCCTCTGGACCTTAGCCCCGTCTTTTGCAAAATGGGCATAGTAGTGTCTGCCACAGTAGGTCAGGTGATAGTCAGCTAAGCATTTCTACCACTGAACTAGATCCCCAATCCCTAGCTTCCTTTCTACTTGTTATGTAAAGAGAGAGTATCAATTGCTTGACATGATCTAGAATGTTCAGTCCTCCTGTCCCAGGCTCCCAAGTAGCAGTGAATCAGGACAGAAGTCCCATTCTTGGCTGGGAGATGGAGATAGAATTTATTTTGTTTTGGACTCAGTCCTTGCTGTGTAGCCTTGGCCGATATCACACAATGCCTGGAGTTGTGGATGTATCTGAATTTGTAACACACCTCTGTAAGCACGCACAAAATCCTGGCTTGGCTCTCCAGTACCAAATGGATACATGGTGGTTTATGCCTGTAATCATTGAGGTAGAAGAGTCAGAAGTTCAAGGTCATGTCTCTGCTATGTTGCAAGTTCAAGACCATCCTGGGCCACATGAGACCTTGTCTAGAAGAAAACAACATAAAAAAGGACCAGAAGAGGGCCTGGCTAGTACTCAATAACTAGCATGTTTATTTTTTTTTCAGCCATCTTTTGGAGAGATCATGTATTCCTAGTCCTGTGTGTCTAAGAATTACTGAGCTCTTAGTGATCAAAGATGGTAACAGCCTTCCTGCGCATACTTCTGTTCCCAGCCAGCCTTTGGCATGGCAGCTCCCCTTCTTTATCTGAAGGGAAATGATTGCCAAAAATCTTATGAATGAAAGAAAGATTCTTTCTTCCTAGGTTAGGGCTTGAACTATCAAGGGTTCTTTCTGTTTTGTGTGTCCTGTTCCTTTCTTGAGCTTCAGTTTCCCTTATTCTAAGATGAGTGAGGAAAATGTTAACTCCTCACCGCATAGAGACTAGGTATTTCGTGTCCCATCACTATTGAGTCCCTTCACTCTAGGGAGAGATCCAAAAGAGGGCACCGACAGCCTCATACCAACCCAACACACACCAAAGCCATTTGTGGGGGCCTCAGTCACATCATTGATGGTGGCTGAAGTTGACAAAGTCAACTCTTGGGAGTCAGAACACCTGGACAGAAATTGTTTGCCACCTAACCTCGGCAATACACAGATGCTCTGAGACTAATATTGAGTGGCTCAGGGAAGCATAGCAAAAACAGGTGGGTCATTTCACCACCCCACCTCATTCCTGCTCCTCCTCCTAACCCTACCCCTCCCCCAACCCCCAGATCCAGACACCAAAATCCCAGGGTAAAATCCTGATTGGCCTGATTAGATCATGTGTCTCAGCCAATCAGGGAAGAGTTGAAAAAAATACAGCTGTGGCTACTCAGGGGCTCAATCCAGGCGGTATCGGGATTCCTGTGAGAGAAGATGCTGCTCCAGCCCTCGGACGCCCGATCTTGCTGTTTGTCTGTACACTGTCAGAATGAGTGACACCATTCAATTAGATGGCAAACACAAGAACAAAGGGTTGGCCTTCTCTCTTTCCCACATCCCGTGCACTGCACACAAGCTAACAACATTACTAGTGTCATAGTCACAGAATGTCCTGGATGAAGAAGGAAGAGACAGAAGGTGAGTGATGAGGTCATGGAGCTCACCCTGAAGATTCCAGCCCCCACCCTCAAAGGGAAGCCCCTCAGGAACTCCATCACTTCCTACCTTCTTTGGCTTATCTTGAACAATCTATGTATCTTCAAGCTTTTTATTTTTAATGTTTCTATAGTGGCAGGAGGTACCCGCACTGACTCATTTCTGTCTCATTCATGTCAAGCAATCTTGACTGCATTCCAGACAGGTGGGTTTGCTCTCAACCCTGCCACATGAGGCCTCCCAGCTTTTGCCAGGATTGTGTCCTCTGCCCATCTGCCCACGAGCTGGGCTTTTGCCAAGGACTGTCAGGCATCTTTGCACAGAGGTGACTAGTCTGGAGTTCTTTGTGTTAGGAGATCAAGTAGAGCTGCCTCCTACTGAGGTGCCTGGTATCTCTCCCGGCTTCCGACCTGGCAATGTTCCTTGGCGGATAGAAACATGACTCCATCTCTGCCTTCATCTTCAAAAAATCATCCTGTTATATAAGACCACCAATCAGAAAGATTGAGTGTGAGGACTGGGGTGGGGGTGGTGATTGCCTCATATGCAGAAGACCCAAAAAAGAAGAGAGAAAAGCTATTTAGAGAAAGGCAGGCTATCGTGGTTCGTGTACAAGCTCACCACTTGAGTGGCCAAAGCAGGAAGTTTGAGGCCAGCCTGAGCTATGTAGTTAGACTCTGTCTCAAAAACCCCAACCAGTCAGGCCAGCCAGCCAACCAACCAACCAAACAATGAAAATCACCAGTCAACATTAGAGTCTAGCCTAATGACTTCATGTTAATCTGATTACTTTGAGGGACCCCATTCGCTGAGCCAGCTTGGTAGCACATATCCACAATTTTATCATTCCAGAGGTGAGGCAGGAGAATTATGAGTTTAAGACCATCCTGGGATATATATATATATATATGTGTGTGTGTGTGTGTGTGTGTGTGTGTATATATATATATATATATATATATATATATATATATATATATATCAAGAACTTGTCTCAAAAAAATCAAGGGCTGTGGATGTAGCTCAGTGGCAGAGTGTTTGCCTAGCCTATGGGACCCTGGATTTCACCCACAGCACTGAAAAGAAGGGAGGGGAAGCTGAGGCGTGGCTCAGTTGGTAGAGTCCTTAACCTAGAATATACAAAGTACTGGGTTCAATCCCCAGATTTGTATACACCGGGTCTGATGGCACGCAAAAGGCTTTTCAAATAAGGTCACCTTCTAAGTACTGGGACTCTGTAACTCTAGACAGCGTTTGGATTGGGGTCAGGGTGGGCCCAGGTAAAGCCATAACAAACTGTTCTCACGCTCCTTACCACCTCAACCAGACAACTCCTGCTTACCTATCCCTGTTCAGGTAAATCTTTCCCCCAAAACTGTGAACCATGTCCAGCTCTGTGACCTGCTTTCCTGTGTTCTGCCTTCACGTTACCCTATATCCTTGGCTTCTGTTTGCGCAATTATCCCAGTCACATACATCCTCTCCAGGCTGTCAGCTTTGTGAGGACAGGGGCATGTCTCTCTGTGCCCGGAAGCTTCCCGGCAGGTGAGGATTACCTTCTCTAACTAAGACTAAGCTAGGCCTCAGACGCAGGCAGACACCTCTTTTCTCTAGCCAGAAAGAATTTGTACCCTGGACTGCTGGTACTAGTGGACCAACTGCCACTCTCAAACTCGATCCCAGTAGCCTGTAATGCTGAAGCAGAGAAGGCCCACCTTGGGTATGAGGCGTGGCCTCAGGAGTCCCAGAGGGAAAGCCAAGTGGCCTGATTTGAAACTCAACCCTGGGAGGTTGCCAGGGATGATGGGGCACAGCTGGGAGAGATGAATGAAGATTTCTTTAACACCCAAGGGGCCAGAGAGAGCATCCCTTTTCAGAAATGTAGGTTGACTGGTCAAACACCACTGCTATCTAAGTTCCAAGTGACCTGCTGTGTTCCCTTCACAGGAGACAAGGGTGGACTCTACTGTGCTCTTCTTTCCCCCTACCATGTGACTATTTGGTCACAGTTAAAGTAGCAATAGACACTTAGTAGCTTTTCTTTCCCTTTTTATTGACAAAAGCAGTAGGTTTCAGATGGCTGTTTCCAGTGACTTGTCTGTGGCTAAACTGTACAATATAATCCTTCCTCCTCCACGTTGGCTATTGACCCCTGGAAATATCTCATGCTGAATCCCAAAGGGAACATTTCTGGAAGCTAGTCCAGGACAGGGCCATCCTGGAAAAAATGACTTAAGGACCAGGGACCACAGTTTTCCCCAGTGAAGGACTGACTCATTGTAGCAGGCCCCAGCTGGCTAGGACTCTGGCCCAGTGGCTCGGAACAAGCCTGCACAGTGAGCGCCTTGTCTGCAGGACTGGGTCTTGCAAAGTCATGGGTCAGGGGAGCCAAGGCCACCGCCCTGGGAAACACCCCAGTACACAGCCAGACTTGGGGGCCCCAAGGGAAGCCAGCACTAGGCTCCACCAGCCCAACCTTCTTTTCCCTCCCACTCTTGGAGGCCTTAGTATAACCTTGGATAGTCAAGTCTAGAGAAGCCCCAAGACCCCCAAGGAAGTTGCTAATGGACTGAGGTATATGTTAAAGGCTGAATGAACATAACTCCAAACAACATAGGCAAGCTCCATGATTTAAAAAAAAAAAAAGTTTTTTAAATGTCTATATTGTTAGTATATGTGCATGAGGGAGTCAGAGACTTGCAGAGACAACCAGCTTGCAGGGGTTGGTTGTCTCCTTCCACCATGTGGGTTCTGAGAATTGAATCAGCTCATCAGGTTTGGCAGCAAATACTGAGCCATCTCATTGACCCATGATTTTTCTCATAATCTCAATGCCTCCCTTTTGGAGAGAAATTGTTTTCCAGGTTGCTGGTGGGGGGGGGGGGGCAGGGGGGGGGAGGGGCAGGGAGCCGAAACATCTTTGCTACCGCCCAGTGGCTCCTTCAGCCCTATGAAGTAGGAACTCTGTTTCTGACTGTCTTCCCTCCCGACATCTTTGTCCAGTTTGGCATCCAGCATTCTTCTGGTATCCAAGGTTCTGTCAGCAAGGACATTTGAGTCATGCCTTGGTTGAAACCCTGCCTGTGCCATCTGCTTGCTGTATGACCTTGGGTGAGTCACTCGATCTCCCAGAGTCTGGATTTGTATAAATGTAAAATGGAGTTCCTCAAAATGCATCTGCCTTGTGTGGTCGCTGTAGTATCTAGCTATAAAGAGACCTCTGGAGGCTTCTCCCCTTACCTCTCTCCACCCACCTCCAGTCTCTCTGGAAAGACTGCTATATCAGCCATTTGCACATTAGTCGCAGTCCCTGGGAATGCATGGAGTCACTTGCCAGATGCTAATCTGCATTACATGCTGCTGCACTTGCACCCAAAGAGTTCTTGTCAATGTCACAGGGGTCTTTTATAAGGTCTCTGTGAGCCCCTTTGGTGATTGAAGAAACAGTCAAGGAGATGACAGTTTTTCAAGGTCACCCTCAGAGCCTGAGATGCCACCTCCTCTTTGGGGTTCATCTCTCTAGTAAGTAGAGAGTCCCTGTAGCAGCATAAGACCCTCCCATCCCATGCCTTCTTCCCAGAGTGAGGGCTGTCAGAACCTAGCACATTGTTTGCTTCTAAACAAGCACCTCCCGGAATTCCATTGGGTAACGACTTAGAAGGTGAATTTGAAATTCCACTCTCCCTTTTGTTAGCTTCATTGTAATATATAACTACAGAAACGGCATTGTATCATGTATGTATGTATGTATGTATGTATAAATAAATAAATAAATAAATAAATAAATAAGGCTGGGGAGGCGGCTCAGTGGGCAAAATGCTTGACGTGCAATCATGAAGACCTGAGTTTGATTTTCCAGGACCGGTGTGAAGCTGGATGAGATATCGTACATCTGTAATGCTGGCACTTCTAACGTAAGATGGGAAACAGAGACAAGAGAATTCCTGGAAGCCTGATAAATGCATCACCAAGCAACAGAGACACTGTCTCAAATGAAGCAGAAGACAAGGACCAACACCTGAGCCTATCCTCTGAGCTCCATATAATAACACTCATACACTGATATTAACACAGAGGAGTGTGCACACAGAGATAGATAAATGATAGATAGATGAGAGAGACAGAGAGAGACACCCAGAGAAAGTC
Organism: Montemys delectorum; assembly: GCA_019843815.1. Classification (NCBI taxonomy): domain Eukaryota; kingdom Metazoa; phylum Chordata; class Mammalia; order Rodentia; family Muridae; genus Montemys; species Montemys delectorum. The sequence continues at coordinate 5,383 of JADRCD010233961.1, read as the reverse complement.
GTTTTACACAGTGTTTTAGGGTCTCACACAGGAACTTACTATGTATCGTCAGGCTTCTTCAACCTTAAAATCCTCCTGCCTCAGCCTCCTATGTACTGGGATGCTGGTGTTGTGTATAGGTGTAAATGACCAGATACTCACACTTCTAAGTAATCTCACCCGGAAGCTAACCCCATAAATACTGTTGTACACCTATGATGTGGCATCCATATGCAATTACTCATTGTGGCTCCTCTGGTAATGGCAAGACATCAAAATTAACCCTTAGCCAAGTGCCATGGTGGTACATGCATCCTAGCACTCAGGAAATGAACACAGGAAGATCACAAGTTCATAGCTTGATGATAGACCCTATCAAAAAAAAAAAAAGTCCAAGATCATTCCTCTATACAAGGTGAATTGGAGACCAGACTGGGCTATATGAGACTCCAAATCAAAAAAAAAAAAAAAAAGCCAGCACAAAAACCACAGAGAGAGGGGGAGAGGGGGGGAGAGGGAGGGGGGGGGGGGGGGAGAGACAGACAAGAGTCAGAGATAGATCCTACAGATGTGTCACTGGGAAATAGTTGAACAAATGATTGTATATCTGTGCACTGAATTTCTATGCAGTTAGAGGAGAGAATTGAACATCTATGTATTCATGTGGATAGGTTCCCACGTGAATATTAAGTTAAATAAGAAGTATGGAACAGTATGAATAGAGTGTTATTTTTGTGTAGAAAGAAAAGGAGGCTAATGATCATCTGCATTTATATTTGTTTGATTTTTATATAATTAAACTTTAAAAGAACTTAAAACTGTTTCTACACAACTACTTGTGGGTGAGTTTGCTGGAGGTAGAAGACAGGATTATAGAAGTAGGTGGACTTTTTTAAACGATTAGAAACCAAGGGGTTGGAGGGGCGGATCAGTGGTTAGAAGAATTGAGTGCTCTTGCACAGACTCAGGTTCGGTTTCCAGCACCCACATGGTGGATCACAACCTTCTTACAACTACAGTTCTAGGGAATCTGATGCTCTCTTCTGGGCTCTACAAGCATTGCATACAATCCTACACATAAAATATAAAAAAATTGAAACGATTCATACTCTTTTCACCAAATGAGTAAAAGAAATGATCTTCCAGGACTGTTAAAATTTTAAGGTATAACAGTATGGTGGGCTTTTGTTGTTGTTGTTGGTGGTGGTGGTTTTGTTTGTTTTTTTGTTTTGTTTTGTTTTGTTTTGAGATAGGGCTTTTCTATGTAGCCCTAGTTGTCCCACAACTCATTCTGTAGACTAGGCTAGCCTCAAGCTCACAGAGATGTGCCTGCCTCTGCCTCCTGAGTTCTGGGATTAAAGGCATATGCCACCACTACCCATTTTTTTTTTTTTAGAATATAATCTTTTAGAGATATGTACTAGGTAATAGTACATATATAATTAGTCAATGGTAGAATGCTGGGTAGACATATTGGAAACAAGCTGGAGACAAGCTGGGTCTAGCTCCCAGGTAAACATTCCCTTCCCTACAGAGATAGACACTAAAATATTTACAAATGGCGCTATATAATGTCCAAGTTTGCTTCAGAGTAATACAGAAGGATAAACAGATTAAGATAGATAGATAGATAGATAGATAGATAGATAGATAGATAGATAGATAGATGAAACTGAAATTGGATTTTGAATCTATGAGATTAATAAACAGAGGGTTCAGCATACTATTCTATTTCTTTCTTCTAATGATAAGAATCATCTCAAAGCCTTTGCTGCTCTTCCACTCTTATAACCAACCTATGTGTCTGCCTGCCTACCTGTCTGTCTGTCTGTCTATCTATCTATCTATCTATCTATCTATCTATCTACCTACCTATCCTCAAATTCACTAGGTACCAGGATAAGCTCTGAGTTTTTAGTCCTTTTGCCTTTGCCTTGGAGTGCTGGGATCACAGGAATATTGTACCACACTTGATTTATGTAGTTCTGGGTTTCAAATCCAGGGCTCCATATGTGGTAAGTAAGCAAGCATTCTGCCAATGGAGAATTATCAGGAGATATTTCGATTAATTTTCTAAAGATGTATTTGTTTTTAGTGTGTGTGTGTGTGTGTGTGTGTGTGTGTGTGTGTGTGTGTGTGTACCTTCTGTGTGCCTGGTTCCCATGGAAGCCAGAAGAGGGTACCTGTCCTCTTGATCAGAAGTGACAGGCAGTTTGTGAGCCAAGTACAGCTGAACTCTAGTCGTCTGGAAGAGCAGCAACTACTCTTAAGGACTAAGCCATCTACTCTTGTTGTGTTTTTTTTTCCCCCTCTAGGCCCTGGCAACTACCAATCTGCATTCTATCTCTATGGCTTTATCTAATCTATATAGTTCATATAAGAGATTTCACTAATATGTAACCTTCTGGTTTGCTTCATGTAGCATGGTGGTTCGTCTCTCTTATTACTTATGCCCCTATTTTACTTTTTTATTATTTTTTTTTAACCACTAACTATACATATTTATTTGTGTGTGCTCCCATGTAGATGCCAGACAACAACTACAATGGGCGGTTTCTCTCTTTCCACTGTTGTTGTCCCAGGAATCAAACTCAGGCCATCTGGCTTGACTGAGCCATCCCACCCATCCAACTGGACTACTTTCTATGACTTCACAGTATCCTACTGCATGCATACACTACCATTTATGCTTTCATCTGCCTATAGACACTCGTATTGTTCACATGAACTCTTGCAAACATGCTGTTGTGAACATTTGTGTCTATATCTTTATTTGGGCCTCTGCTTTCTTGTCTTTAGGAGTACACACATGCATCTGGGAAAGGACTGTGTATAATTAGATGATTCTGTATCTTTTTTGAGCAATCCACTTTCCCCATCAGCCACGCCATTTTACACTCTCTGTAGCAACCTCCCATGGTCTCTCCACATCCTCGACAACACTTGTTTTCTGGTTTTTAAAAAATGATTGTTATTGTCATAGCCGTCCTCGTGGGTGTGAAGTGATGCATCGCGGTGGTTTTGAGTTACAGTTCTCGATGACTAATAAGGTTGAGCATCCTTTCATGTGCTTGCTGGCCACTTGTGTGTCTCCTTTAGAGGAATTCTATTCAATGTCCTTTGCACATTTTAAATTGGGTTGCTTCTATTTTTGTTATTTCTGTCCACTTACTAGAAAATATGAGACGTACTTAAAACCTCTCCCCCCTGCCTCTCTTTGAGAGAGGTCTCATGTAATTCAGGCTGGCCTCAAACTTGCAGTGTATCAGAGGACAACCTTGAACTTCTAGTCCTCCTGTCTCTTGTGCTGAGATCAAAGGGATATGACCGTTCCTGGGTTGTGTGTGTTTGTGTGTGTGTGTGTGTATAGAACCCAGGGTCTTGTGCACACCAGGCAGGTTTTCTACCAATTAACCTACAGCCTCAGCCTGCTTGTAATTTCGTTCTCTTCTCCCTCCTTTCCTCCTTCCCTCCTTCCCTCTTTCTTCTTTATTTTTTTCTCTTTGAAGAATGCCCCCATCTTGAGCTTTCCTAAGACAATAGTTTTCAACCTTCCTAATGCTTCAGTCCTTTAATACAGTTCCTCATGTTGTAGTGACCCCCAATTAAAATTATTTCATTACTATTTCATAGCTGTAAAATCTTGCTACTGTTATGAATAGTCATGTAAAATCTGTGTTTTCCAATGGTCTTAGGTGACCCCTGTGTAAGGGTCATTCAACCCCCCCCCAAGGGGTTGTGACCCATAGGTTGAAAACCACTGTCCTAAGACCATCCCTACCCCAAACCTTCATAATTAACTTTTCTTTCTTCCTCTCTTTCTCTCTCTGTTTTCTTCCTTCCTTCCTTCCTTCCTTCCTTCTTTCCTTTCTTTCTTTTATTTTTCTTTTACCCTTTTTCCTTCAGAATTTTGAAACAAGGTCTAACTTGGTAGCCCAAGTTGGTCTTAAACTCTCAGCAATTCTCCTGCCTCAGTTTCAGAAGTGCTGAGCTTATTATAGGCATGAGCCACAACATTGGCCTTTTTTCCCCTTCTTCTCTTTAAACAAATAAATAAATGTGTTTCCTTCCCTTTGTTCTCCGAAAAGTGTATATGTGGTGGAGAGACAGGACCAGGGACAATGAGGACAGCAGCAGTCGGTGTCACAAGCCCTTGGTCCAGCCTGAGGTTGACCCTGTCCCCAGAGCCCATGCACTAGCTCTTGTGTCCTACCTCCATTACGTTGGTGAGGCTCACCCAGGAAGGGAGGGCCTGCCTATAAAAGAAGACACCCTCTGGGCCAATAGCCAGTCACATCACAAGATAGAATGGCCCACAGGGAGGCCAGGTCTTCTACTGCCGAGGGAGGAGCTCTGAAGGTTCATGTTCAGAGGCTGTAAGGCAGGTGGCTGAGGGAGAAAGAGGGAGTGGTGCTGGGGGATTATAGGGATGGCCTGAGTGGTTGTGTTCCTGCAGAATCTTAGGGGACATAGTACGAAATCTTCCAAACTCCTTAGTGATCATTTTAATCAGCAGAGTTCTTGTTTCAAAAAAAAAAGGATTATGATGTGCAAGACACTGGAGGGAGCCAATCCCCGGAACCAGCAAGAAGTCTAAAACCTGCCTCTCTCCTGCCCTGAAGGATCCTCTGGGAAGGCTTGAGTCTCAGGAGACCAATATAGCCTTTGTATGAAACTCAGCACATTCTCTCTCTCTCTCTCTCTCTCTCTCTCTCTCTCTCTCTCTCTCTCTCTCTCTCTCT
>JADRCD010233960.1:0-11093 GCA_019843815.1 Montemys delectorum | reverse complement strand
CCTGTACATGTTTTTCGAAGTGTGGGACTTGCTTGGCACATTAGTAATGGGGTGGAACGAATTTATTTGGTAGTAGAATCATATTTGTGTTTCTTATGAATGGGAGTGGGATAAGATGATATAGTTAAAAATAAATTTTAATAGAAAAAAGACCAGAGTATCAATAAGGAAAATCAACTACTACTTGAGTGACCTTTCCTTTTAATTACTCTTTGTGTGTGCATGTGTGTATTGCTTGCTCTGAGACAGGATCTCATTAGATAGGCCAGGCTTGTCTTTAACTCACAATGTCTTCTTTGCTGCCTAGGTGCTGAGGGAGGGAACAGCCGATAAGAGCGTGGCCAGGGTTCATTTCTTACTGTGTTGTAAACAAAATTCTTGCACACTGAAAATTGTTATTTCTGTGAGACTCAAATTTGACTGTATATCTTGTATTGTGTGCTAAATACAACAAGCCTAAATAACATATAAACCTAAAGCAAAACACATAATAGTGAAACAGGCAAAAAGTGTTGTCGATAACATGTCCGACCATCCCCAGCAGGGTGGGTAGAAGAACACTGCGTGAGGTCATTCAGTAAACATTAAGTTGTGATCAAAATAGACTAATGCACACCTTGGACAAAGTGGAATCCCAAAGAATCAATGCTGAACGAAAAGAGTAATGTATGGAGCTACACCTGCAATGTAAAAATCTTACAGAATGTATTAAAGGCATGAACAATATCATATATCTTATGGAGAAATACACATGTGATTAAAAATGCAAGCAATGTCAGAACAAAAAAATCAAACTCATGTTAGGCGGTGGAGCAAAATGTTAGGAAAGAGGATTGAGGAAGGATACACAGGGCTTCTGTTATATGTGCTCACTCTTACGTAAGTAGGAACCTGGTGTGCTATTTATTTAGATATAGTATATCCATTCCAAAACTCATGTTGAAGATGAATTCCTACTGGGAGGTAATGAGTGAATGGAAGTTGACTGTGATTATGGGGTTGCGAGGTGTGGTCTCTGGAGAGTAGAATGACGTTTGTAAGGTCACTGGAATGGAGCTGCCAGGATTGGAAACCAGTAGCTTTATAAGAAGAGTGAGAATGACAAGAAGGTACTCGCATGTACACAAACACCTCTCTCTGTACTGCTTAGGGTCTGCAGCAAACAGCCATCACTGCAGGCAGCCCCTCGACCTTGAACCATCCGAGTGTGAGCTAAAGTAATCCTCTCTGCTTTCACATATACTCAGTCTAGGATCTTGTATTATTACTAGGACAGAAAACACAGACACAAGAATCATATGTTTTCCATTTCAATAATACTAATTTAAAATTAATAATACTTAATAGATTCTGAAAAAAAATACTTAATAAAAACAAAGTGAAGTACTGGTTTTAAAATTCTGTGTAATCTCGAAATAGGAACTTTCATAATATAAGCACACAATAAAATAATGCATTAATATACTAACAAATACTCAAATGTACTCTATAGAATACACAATTTTATTAGTGCGTATGGCACAACCATTACTATAAATCTATTCTAATCGTTTTCTATTGTGTACCAGGAAGAGATTTAAGCTCAAGTCTGTCTCAAAATAAATTTTGGGCAATTTCACTACTACTGATTTTATGAAAAAATTTGTCATGGGTTACCTACCTCATTGGAAAAATAAATACAAGTATACAAACACTAAGTATACAAACAATACAAACACAACCTACAAGCAAGCATTCCCTAGAGGAGGAAGGAGGTTCCCGAGACTCAGGAACTAAACAACACACAAGTCATAGAAGTCAGAAATGTTAAAGACTCACAAGCCCCGCACCTAGCGTTTGGGAGGCAGTAGTCAAAGGCTAGGGAGAGGAGATATCTGACTAGCTCAACTGCCTGGAGAGCATTTTCCTACCTGTCAAGCTCCCTACAAGTCTTGCAGAGAGTTCTATGGATACAGCTTCTGTGATTCATCCATGTTGGTGTGGGCTTTCTGCTGCTGCATCTGCATTTGAATTATCCATTCTATGAATATGCACTTAACTAGCTTCCTGTATGTAACCACAATGAAGTTACAGGCTCAACACATTGGACGTAATCACTCTTGGGGTCTGTTGTTCATTTACTGTCTGGGGTGAGTATTTGCTCATTCCTCCCAATAAAAAGTTAACAAAATAATTAGAGATTATAAAAAAAGATCTAATAAGTAAATTAAAATCCAAACAAATTGCATTCTGAGAAGAATCCTACTCAATGACTACCAGCAGGTGAGAATGGTCGGTTGGGAGCCTCAAAGCCAGTTAAGTTTTTGAAGGGATTATATTGTCAAACAAATCACAAACTTGCTAGTTGCTATTACCTGAGCACTAAAGGCACATTCAAAGCTCCCTAGCTTGAAAAGTCTGTACAATTGTCACGAAGGTCCACTTCAAACGGTTGATGCAAAGGATCATGGGTGAGCAGTTCCTGGAAACAGAGGCTCACAAATTAAATCATTATGTTTAGACAGCAAAATTAAGATACTCTGGAATTGGTATATCCCATCATTAGCATTTGCTAATTGTGACACACTGATTGCTGTATTCTATCCTTTTCAAGTTCTATTGCAGTTATCTTAGTGCTATTGTGTTGAAACATAGTTCAAGAATAGAGTCATACGATTCTGAAGGCTGTGAGTAAACTAAAAACAAAAAAAACCAAAAAAAACAAACAAACAAACAAACAAAAAAACAAGACGAGTCTTATGACCTCAGTTTCTTCAGAACACAGAATTGTTCCTGGAATGTGTTTTTGTGCTCCTCCTTGATGTAGTGGATAGGAGTGAGTTTACTTCATCTGTTGTTATTAATATATCTCTTGGATAAACATGGTTTTTTTTTTGTTTTTTTTTTTTTTTGCCATGTGAGGCACGCCCTTGTGATTGTATACTTTACTCAAGTGACTCTTTTTAACCCTCAGAGTGTAATTTGTCTGACGCTCTGAGTAAAGTTGGCTGTTGCATGACACTTTAGTTCACCTCAGTTTTAGGTACACTGCCAACTAGAATAGTAACATTATTCAGCTCTGCATAGAGGACTGTAATACAGTGAGTGAATAACTTGCTTTAACTAGATGTGTGTGTGTGTGTGTGTGTGTGTGTGTGTATAAAATATATATATATATATATACTAGAATACTATTTACATATACATATCAGAATTATAATAAGCAGAAAACGTGCACAAACTGTCATCATATGTTTATTATATATTTGAGGTTTTATTCCAACCATAGATCATCACTCCATATGTATAACAACTACACCTATGTATGTTTTGAATATAGGAAAGTTTATATTGATAATATGGCATATTGCTTTTCTACTGCTGTGATAAAATCCAATGGCCAAGGCAGCTTACAGAGGGAGAAGTTTATTTGGGTTCATGGTCCAGATTATGGCTATGGTTCATAATGGTGGAGACAGCACACAGCATCATGTGTCAGATAAGATAGACAGAGCTGGAAGCTGAGAGCTAACAGCTCATCTCTCAAACCTCAAACAAAAGTCAGATATCAAACTGAGGATGATTTCTTTTCTTTCTTTCTTTTTTTTTTTCCGAGACAGGGTTTCTCTGTGTAGCCTTGGCTGTCCTGGAACTCACTGTGTAGACCAGGCTGGCCTCAAACTCAGAAATCCGCCTGCCTCTGCCTCCCAAGTGCTGGGATTAAAGGCGTGCGCCACCACCACCACTTGGCTGGTTTCTGACTTTTGAAACCTCAATACTCACCCACAAAGTGTTGAGAGACATGAATTCTCCAGCAAGGCCTTGTCTCCTAAACTTAACCCAAACAGTTTTACCAACTGGGGACAAAGTATTCAAGTGTCTTAGTCAGGGTTATTATTCCTGTATAAAACATCATAACAAAGAAGCAAGTTGGGGAGGAGGGTTTATTCAGCTTACACTTCCACATTGCTGTTCATCGCCAAAGGAAGTCAGGACTGGAACTCAAACAGGTCAGGAAGCAGAAGCTGATGCAGAGGCCATAGAGGGATGTTACTGGCTTGCTTCTCCTGGCTTGCTCATCTTGCGTTCTTATAGAACCCAAGACTACCAGCCAAGGGACTACCAGCACCACCCACAATGGACCCTACCACCCTTGATCACAAATTGAGAAAATGCCTTACATCTGGACTTCATGGAGGCGTTTCCTCAAGGGAGGCTCCTTTCTTGGTGCTAACTCCAGCTTGTATCAAATACATGAAGTCCAGTCAGTACATCAAGGTATCTCAGCCTATGGAGGATGTTCTCATTTAAAGCACCACAGTCAGCATTGCAATCATCCCTCAGGATTACATGGACAGATGTTTGTAGATCCAGGAGATACAATGTTGACATATATTGCCAATAAGAAAATGACTTGAAAATGTTACTCAAGAAATATCAAAGAGGAACCTGCCTGAATCATGGCATGGTGGAATCTAAGAAATACTGTGGGTAGACAAGACATGTGACACATTCAGGCATTGTTACTGAAACATACGAGGAACTCAAAGTAGCGTCTGATGCCTTCCACAAAACATTGGCAAATATAAAGATCCAATTTTGTTCACTAAAGAGGCAGTTAGAGTACTTAAACGCAAACTTAACTGCATGGGCATAAATGCAGAATGCACATTCATCTAATTGACAAACCTTCCAAGGAACACACACTACATCTAGGTTCATGCTCATGTGATTTGTCTTGCTAAAGAGCTACTGAGCTTCTGCTTGTAGGAATCAGAGTGTACAGAGGGTACAGAGGTAGGTTGTCACTCTACTTTGTAAAACAACATTGACCTAAGTTTCTCTGCTTTAAGTTTAAGTGTTAGAGGACAATGACTCTACATACTGTTGATATACGTAAATAACCACCATTTGCCAACACATAAGGAGGAACAGATTGATAATTGTTTTACACCAATAAACAATGGCACCTGAAAATAACAGAAATAGAAGTTAGGGGAGCTTACCAATCATACCAGCAAGAACTCCCTCACCTGGGACTATAAATGAATAGTCACCCCAAGGTCAAAATATGATGGGCATGCTGTCATCTTACCTGGTCACTCATCACAAGCCTTGTCCTAGAAAATTCCCACAGGGGAAAACTTTTGTCCTGGGGTCTAGTGCTTGTTCTTTGCTTGTGACATTCATCCAACTTAAAATTGACACTCAAAATGGCTAAGATCCAAATATGCATCTCAACACTCTATCCTTAGTCAAGTTGGATTTATGGTTTGCAAGATTTCTTATCTGGTTCCGTACAGAACTTTCTTGTACTGGTATCAGTTGTCTTCAACTTCAGGATAGCCTCCCTCAGTTCTTGCAGCTTCCATTAAGAACAATATTCTTCTTTCATCATGACCACCACTTCCCTTACTCTCGTTTCCCTGAGTTCCTCTCAACCTCTGATCTCTCTCAGATCTACTCTCCCTATGCCTCCCCCCAGAAAAGAGCAGGCCTCCTGGGACATCGACCAAACACTGCACAAAAAGATTCAATAAGACCAGACACAAACCTTCACATGAAGGCTGGGCAAAGCAACCTTGTATGAAGAAAGGGTCCCTAAGAGCAGGCAAAGGAGGCAGAGACACCCTCACTGTCTCCATTGTTAGGAGTCTCCCCAAATACCAAGCGAACAACCATAGCATACATACAGAAGACCTAGCACAGGCCCACACGGGCTCTGCAATTGCCACTTGAGTCTCTGTGAGCCCCCATGAGAACTACTTAGTCAATTCAACAGCTGTGCTCTTCTTGTATCTTCAACCCCTTTGGCTCCCAGTTCCTTCTATCTCACTTCCGTGTGATTCCCTGAGCTCCAAGAAGAGGGATCTCATGGAGACCTCCAATCTGTTCTCTCTCTCTGTTTGGCTGTGGGTCAGACACTGATCTATGACTATAGCAGAACATCACTAGGAATCATTTCATTGATTTTTTTTTTTTTATTTTGGCCAGTCACATTTGGTTCTACCTCAGTCTCTGGTTCCTCTTGTGGTGTAGGCCTCGAATTAGACCAGTCATTGGTTGGCTGCTTGTACAAGTTCTGTACCACCATTGCCCTAGCAAATCTTTCAGGCAGGGCAGATTGTAGGTTGAAGGTTTTGTGGCAGGGTTAGTGTCTCAGGACACTAACCCACCACCCAGGAAGCCCTACCTGGTCACAGAACATGGCCTGTTTAGGTTCCTTATTGTCCAATATCAGAAGTCACACCCATACATTCCAGAGACTTTCCACTGCACTAGGTTTTCACACACTGACTAAAAGCTCTCCAATTCCAGCTGTCTTCCCCTAAACTCTTTCCCTCCACCTCACCGACAACATGATCCCTCCCACCCTAGTCCACTGCAGAATCTATTCTGTTTCCCCTTACCAGGGAGATCCATGTGTCCCCCTACCTCAGAACCCTCCTTGTCACTTAGCCTTTCTGAGTCTGTAATTGTAGCATGATTATCATTTACTTAAGAGCGAATATCCACTTATTATTGAGTACATACCATGTTTGCCTTTATGGATCTGGGTAACTTCACTCATGATGTCTTTTCTAGTTCCATCTGTTTTGCTGCAAATTTCATGATGTCATTTTTGGCCAAATAATACTCCATTGTGTAAATGTACCACATTTTCTTTTTTCTATTCTTTGATTGAGGGTCATCTAGGTTGTTTCCAGCTTCTGGGTACTATGAATAAAGCCACAATGAATATAGTTGAGCAAGTGTCCTTGTGGTAGGGTGGTAGAGCTGGATCTGAGGAAGTGCCATATTGATTTCCAAATTAACTGTACAAGTTTGCACTCCCACTTCCCCTTGCTCCACATGCTTTCCATCATGAGCTGCCACTCAGCCATTTGACAGGTGTAAGATGGAATTTCAAAGTAGTTTTGATTTGCATTTCCCTGGTGGTTAAGGATGTTGAACATTTCTTTAAGTGTTTCTCATCCATTTGAGATTACTCTATTGAGAATTTTCTGTTTAGATCTGTAACTCATTTTTAAAAATTAATTAATTAATTAATTAATTAATTAATTTTTTGAGACAGGATTTCTCTGGGTAACCCTGGATGCCCTGGAACTCACACTGTAGACCAGGCTGGCCTAGAACTTAGAGATCTGCCTGGCTTTGCCTCCTGAGTGCTGGGGCTAACAGCATGCACCACCACCACCCACCTCCCCATCTTAAACTTGGAAAGTTTGATTTGTTGTCTAGTTTCTTGAGGTTTTTGTATATTCTAGACATTAGTCCTCTATCAGATGTGGATTTGGTAAGAATCTTTTCCCATTCTGTAGGCTGCAGTTTTGTCCTATTGACAATGTTCTTTGCCTTACATAAATTTTTCGGTTTCAAGAAGATCTCACTGATTGTTGACCTTAGTACTTGTGCTAATGACGTTCTGTTCTGGACGTTGTCAACAATATACCCAAGGCTGTTCCCCATTTTCTCTTCTATCAGGTTCAGTGTATCTGGTTTTATGTTGAGGTCTTTGATCCAGTTGGACTTGAATTTTGTGCAAGGTGATAGATGTGGATCTATTTGCATTCTTTAACAAGCAGATATCTAGTTAGACCATCACCATTTGTTGAAGAAGCTTTCTTTTCTTTTTTCTTTTTTCCATTTTGTATATCTGGCTTCTTTATTAAAAAAAAAAAAATCAGGTGTCCATAGGTATGTGGGTTTTTGTCTGGGTCTTCAATTAGATTTCACTGATCAATGTATCTGTTTTTATGTCAGTACCATGCATGTTTTATTAGTATAGCTCCATAATACAGCTTGAAATAAGTGATAGTCATAACTCTGGAAGTTCTAATATATTTCAAGATTGTTTTAGTCATCTTGGGTTTTTTGCTTTCCATATGAAGTCGAATATTGACCTTTCAAGAAGTTTGTGTCATACAGGTCTTTCAATTGCTTGGTTAGATTCATGCCAAGATATTTTATAGTATTTATGGATATTGTGAAGGGTGGTGCTTTCCAGATTTTTTTCTGTTTGTCATTTATATCTGAAAAGGAATAACTAAAGCTTGGGACCTGTGCTGGCCAGGTAGAAGAATTATAAGTCTGAAAATCCAGCACAAGCTTGCCCACATAGGCCTGGGAATGAGCAAGCAAGCTGTTGAACATTCCGGGAACTAGCAGGAATGATAGAAGAGATAGATATGACATGTCTGGGTGGGCTCAGGCAAGCAGGGACCTGTCTGGGCAAGATGACCCAACTGAATGATCAGGTATGGTTGGAGGCCAGCCAGATGTCCTGCTGCCTCAATACCACCCTTAGGAATTTCCCTATGCTCTGATCTGCACGTATTCTAGCTGGATTTGAATTAGCCAATCATGTATAGGCTATGCTGATTCCTTTGTTCCCCTAGACCTCCTTCCTATAAAAACCCCTAACCCCCGAGCCTCAGAGTCGATCCCTCTGTCTCCTGCGTGAGATATGGGTCCACTCAGAGCCCCGATATTAAAACTACCTCGTGTGTTTACATCAAGATGGTCTCTCGTGTTTCCTGTTTCCTTGGGTGCCCGTTCTCCCGAGACTTGAGTGAGGGTCTCCCTACAGGGGTCTTTCATTTCTAAGAGGGCCTTTGATTTTTTTGAGTTAATCTTGTATCCAGTCACTTTGATGAAGATATTTATCAGCTGTTGAAGTTCCCTGGTAGAATTTTGGGGGTTGCTTAGGTATATTATCATCTCATCTACAAATAATAAAACTTTGATTTCTTTCTTTCCAATTTGAGTTCCTTAATCTCCTGTCTTATTTTTCTATCTAGAACTTCAAGTACTATATTGTACTATATTGAATAGATTTGGAGAGCATAAAAAAGCTTGTCTTATTTCTGATTTTAGTGGAATTGCTTTGAATTTCTCTCCATTTAATTTGATGTTGGCTTTTGGCTTGCTGTATATTGCTTTTATTATATTAGATATGTAGCTTGTATCCATAATCTCTCCTGGATTTTTAAAATGAAGGGGTGTTGGAGTTTGTCAAAGAATATTTCAGCTACTAATGAGAAGAACACATGTTTTCCCCCCTTTCAGTTTGTTTACATGGCAGATTGCATTGACAGATTTTCATATATTAAAACTTGCTGCATGTATTTTAAAAAACAAACAAACAAAACAAAACAAAAAAAAACCCATGCTTTTCCTTGCCTGATGCTATGGCCAGTGCTATGCTCTGAGATCAGCTGCCAGCAACAGCCAGCTCACTCAGCCCCAAAGGCTAGCTTTGCCAAGCCACCTCACGGTTAGCTCCACCAATGTCCACCCCTCCTGTGCCTTTTCTCCTGCCCACCTGAGTCACTAAGGATGGAAAACACTAGACAAGTCTAACTCTTTAAACCAGTAAGAAAACACAACTGCTGTGCACTGCATCTATTGTCCTAAACCCAACAGCTATCCTATATCAGAATTCCGCCAGTGTCGGAGGCCACCACTAGTTCTAGTTCTCCTTAGGCCTTACATGGCTTACATGCTCCTCTCCCCAAAGACTGGTCAAAAAACCCACTCTCTGTCTCATCATCTCCTCTTCCTCCTGTGACCCAGAAATCCCACCTTTTTTATTTTCCCCAATGATTGGTTTCTGCCGTCTTTATTGACCCAATCAAGAACCAATTCAGGAAATGGCACCTCCACCTACAGAAACATCACTACATCTCTGGGATGAAGCCTACTTGATCATGGTGGGTGATCTTTTGATGTGTTCTTGGATTTGGTTTTCGAGTATTTTATTGAATATTTTTGCATCTATGTTCGTAAGGGAAATTGGCCTGTAATTTTCTTTGTTGAGTCTTTGTGTGCTTTGGGTATAAGGGTGACTATAGCCTCATAAAATGAATTTGTCAATGTTCATTCTGTTTCTATTTTATGGACTAATTTAAGGGGTATTAGTAATAGCTCTTTGTTGAATGTGTGGTAGAATTCTGCACTAAACCCATCTGACTTTGGGCTTCTTTTGGTTGAGAGACTTTTAATGACTTTTATTTCCTTATGAGTTATAGATTTATTTAAAATATTTATTTGATCTTGATTTAACTTTGGTAAGTAGTAGCTATCAAAAAATTCATCAGTTTCTATTACATTTTCTAAATTTTGTGGAGTACAGGTTTTTCAAGTATGACCTAATGATTCCTTGGATTTCCTTGGTGTCTGTTGTTATGTCTTCCTTTTGTTTCTGATTTTGTTAATTTGAATATTCCCTCTTTGTTTTTTAGTTTGGATAAAGGTTTGTCTATCTTGTTAATTTTCTCAAAGAATTAACTCTTTGTTTCATTGATTCTTTGTGTTGTTTTGTTTTTGTTTTACTGATTCAGCCCTCAGTTTGATTATTATCAGCTACCTGCTTCTCTTGACTAAGTTTTCTTCTTTTTGTTCTAGAGCTTTCAGGTGTGCAGTCGAGTTGCTAATCTGAGATCTTTCCTTTTTTTTTTTTTTTTTTTTTTTTTTTAAATGTAGGCTCTTATTGCTATGAACTTTCTTCTTAGCACTGCTTTTATTGTTGCCATAAGTTTGTGTATGTTGTGAATTCATTTTTATTGAATTCTAGAAGGTCTTTAATTTCTTTTTTATTTCTGTCTTAACCAAGTGGTCATCAGAAGAAAGTTTTCCATGCATTTGTAGACTTTCTGTTATTTCTGTTGTTTTTGAAATCCAGCTTTAATCTGTGATGGTCTGATAGGATGCAGGGGGCTATTTCAATTTTCCTTTATCTATTGAGACTTGCTTTGTGACCAAGTATGTGATCAATTTTGGAGAATGTTATGTGAGGTGCCGAGAAGATGGTATATTCTTTTGTGTTTGAGTGAAATGTTCTGTAGATCCCTCTTGCTTATGACATCTGTTAGTCTATTATTTCTCTGTTTAGTTTTTGGCTAGATAACCTGTCAGTTGGTGAGAGAGGGGTATTGAAGTCTTCTACTATCACTATGTGAGGGTCAATTTGTGACTTAAACTTTAATAATGTTTTCTTTACAAGTATCTATGACCTTTTCACTTGGGTCATAGATACTGTACTGCCTGGTTTTGTGTGTCAATTTGACACAAGCTGGAGTTATCACAGAGAAGGGAGTTTCAGTTGGGGAAGT